>JAGVSP010004773.1:0-37443 GCA_022494985.1 Micrasema minimum
TAAAAAAGTTCGTAGGTATGTAGGTACATACCGCTTCTGCGCAAAAAGGTGACATTTTTAAATGTACATAATAAAGACATTTCGTCTACTATCTCCTTTCATATGCTTTAGGATACGGTCGATGAATGTATATAATCCGTTTTTCTGTAGCTCAATCACCGATGACCATCGACGTGCTTATAAGCGACGTGATAACGATTTCTCACCATGGATGTTTAACGTTTTCGCGATCATAATGGAACATCCGTTAAAAGTTATTGATCGGGACTATTAATTACCGCTTTAAATTTAAAAATACGCCAAAAGTAAGTAAGTAAAGTAAAATAATTTAGTTTTATAGAGTTTTAATTGTTTGTGCACAATTTATCATGTCATTTATTTGCTTTAAATCAATTTGAGACGAAATCAGACGAAATAAAATTAAAACGAAACATTTGCCAAAGTATGCCTTTCATCTATGGTGCTTGGCAACGCAACCGTGATATGAACGTATGTTCATTGTGATCTGTCAAATGCTTAGCACGTTTTTAAGCACGTCGACAATTATCTGTGATTAAGCTACTGGTTGTTATTCAATAATCACTCAATTTTACGAAATAGGTCAGCTATGATGTAAGTTTTTAGGCATAGATTTTTAAATAAACAAAAAAATAGTATGTAGATTTTGTCCGCCTCGTAGCATAGTGGTAGCGCATTTGGCTACCGTGCACGGGGTCGCGGGCTCGACTCCAACGACATAGTTATTTACATGTGATTTTCATATGAATACTTCACGTGTGGTACCTTGGAATGGTACTGAAGCGTAAGACTGATCATCCTACCTTCATGTAATAAAATGTTCAAGATATACTGCACTTGGTGTACCGATGCAGTGCCCTATGCACCATTGGGTGCGGATAAGGGAAAGTTGCAGTAGTATGTAAATACGCTATTTCGCATTTTTATACATTGTTAAGTGTTTTGAAATACAGTTTGAAAGCTGTCTGGAGATCGGATTTTTACTCGGTTAAAACAAAATTCCGCCTTTATAACTCCTGCATCACACATTTTCTCCTCTACGGCAGCGAATCGTGGCACCTAACCAGGGCCCAAGATAGCAGACTTCTGAGTTTTGAGAATAGGTGTCTAACACAGAGGTGAGGCAACGGACACAGCAACCCTCGGTATCTACTGTCATCCGTCGAAGGCGTTTCGGCTGGCTAGGCCATATACTACTTAGCCTCTCGAGAACCTTAACCATGCTTGCCTATTTTACAAGGCATCAGGATCTCGGCGTCGTGGTCGTACACTGTTGACAATTCGTCGGTAGTTTGCGTCAGAGCTGCGGGACGTGGACTTGACTGGGAGGATGGGAGGAGGCAGTTTGTGGATTCCATATGCTCCACATAGGGAGCGGATATGGTATGATGATGATGATGATGATAGGTTTTTTGATCAGTGAAAACACATAAGATACACTACAGTTTGTGAAAAAGCATACCAATTTAATACACTCTATATTATTAAGTTGGGATAAGGTAAAGTGGTAGTATTAGTCAATGTATTATTAATTTGCAACTTCCAATGCTCAGAATAATGAGCGAGAGAGTAGCGGGCTATGCTTTGCCACTCAAATAGGAAAATAATAACATTAGAGACAAGAGAAGATTTCCAAGCTACATTATTCCAATGTTCTACGTAAAAAAAAGTACAGTTTTAGCGGAGATGACTGAGTGTGTTTCTTACAAAACCAACCTATTTTCATTGGATCCGAATTAGTTCCCAAAATGTTCACAGCTGGTTTCGGCGGGAATAGTTCTGCGGATGATTTAGGCAATTGTTGGTTTCGATGAAACATGAATGAATACAGAGTATCTCGGGCTGTGATGACGTAATGAGAACCAGTCCGTTATTCGCAGCTCTAGAACGAAGTGCAGCGAGGTGGATGCGCTCTGAGCTGAGCTGGTTAATTTAAAAGACATAGTATACTACCGCTTAATATTTTACATGCACATAAGATAGGGTGTTAGGAATTTTTATTAAGTAACAATGGGTGCGAATATAGGAGAGCGGTAGTAATGGTAATACTTGATCATTTTAGTATTGAATTATGGTAAATTAATCATTTTTATTATATTTGACCTGCATCACACCTGTTTTCCTCTATGGCTGCGAATCGTCGCACCTAACCAGGGCCCAAGACAGCAGACTTATGAGTTTTGAGAATAGGTGTCTTTGGAAAATTTTAGGTGTGCGGTGGTTTGACTTTGTAAGGAACACAGAGGCGAGGCAACGGACACAGCAACCCTTGGTATCTACTGTCATCCGGCGAAGGCGTTTCGGCTGGCTAGGCCATATACTACGTACGCCTCCCGAGAGCCTTAACCATGCTTGCCTATTTTACAAAGCATCAGGTTCTCGGCGTGCTGGTCCTCCACTGTTGACAATTCGTCGGCAGTTTTCGTCAGAGCTGCGGGACGCGGACTTGACTTGGGAGGATGCACGGGAGCTGGCGGCCGATCGCTTGGCCTCGAGGCAGTTTGTGGATTCCATCTGCTGCATGATGATGATGATGATGATTATATTAGAAAACACTTAAGAGCATACCACACCACGTGACTCGCGGCCACTTTCCCATGCAAACGCATTCCTAGATTTTCTCCCTGGAATTTAAGATTAAGAAGGTTCTCATGAAGCTGAAATTTTAGAGCGCAATGTTTTTTTTAAGAAATGCCTAATTTAAATATACTCATAATGATCTTATTTTAGGAGACTTTTATTTGATCCAATATTATGAGACTATATCTTTATCACTGCTACTACCACTCGCCTTCATTAGTCCGGTTTAGTCCGGGATCTGTGGAACCGATTATCCAGGCTATGAGAATAACTGCTGTTGCACTGTGTGTTACGTCAGGGACCTACTTTGCATCACCACCGCGCACCGCTTGTCAGTTAGCAGCAGTGCAGAACTACAACTTGTATCAAGTATAATGCGATCATTCGGCAGTTTCGAATGGGACAGTTCATTTTTGAGGTAACTAGTCCCGTTTTTTAACAAAAGTCATAAGAAGCCATGCGAATCATATTAACAAACATTAAAAAAATGATTAAACTTTTAAATATTATATCTGTAGACCAAAGAATTAAATATAACGTTGCTAATAAAGTTAACAAAATTGACAAAGTGATAATTCCAAGATATTTGCAAAACAAATTGAAAAACAATGACTTTTTTCATAAATATGCAACATGAGGTTCAAAAAATATAAGATTGTAAAAGAAAAGAAAAGCTATGTCACAGAATTGTCTAATGTACAAGGGCATTAAAATTTATGAGGAGATTCCAGATGAAATAAGAAATGAACAAAATGTAAAGTTATTCATGGTAAAATGTAAAAAATATTAGTGTAGGTATTATATTATAGCTAAATTGAAAAATGTATAATAGTAGGATAAGAATACTTAGGGAAAAAAATAAATGAAGTGTAATATAATAATATTAGTCTATGTAAAAATTAAATAATACTAAATAAATATAATAATAAAAAATATTTGTGTGCTTATGACAAAACTCCCCAAATATTTTAATTTCGGTGCTACTTTTAAAATAATCTGGAACAACTGTGCCAGAAAGAAGACCAGTTAGAGGTTAGAGTATACACTGATGTCCCGTTTTCGGAATGAAATAAGGGTTGGTGTACGTATTCAATGCAAATAAATATTTAAAAAATAATTGCGGCAACTTTACATTTTAGATGCTAAAATGTGCCTATGATAAAGTGAGTAAAAATTAGATAAAAATGAATTAGTCATACTGATAATAAAAACCAAGGTAGAAAGAAAATGGTAAATAACAAACAATAACAAACTATAAAATACCAAAATACCTTATTTTATGATGTTCCTACCTAAATATCAAAACTCGCGTCCGTTGAAAGGGCAGGCATTTTAATGCAATACTTAGACTTAGAATTCTAAAAAATGACGGTGACACTCAATCAGTGTTTTCAACAGATTTTTTGTTGTTGGTTATTATTACTATATTTATATTTACATAGAGGGGTTGTAGTTTAATGGGGATTTAAACTTCGCTTCGTTACCCTCTCCCTGGTTCTGTTTCTGCGATTATTTAAAATCTAAATAATCAGATAATTAAATTTTAAAAGCAGCACTAAAATGAAATTTCAGGTTTATCATAAGAACGCAAATGTTATAATTTTATCATTTTTTCATTTTTTCAAATGTCCCGTTTTGAGTTTAAAAAAATGGTCACATTAACTAAGTAACAGACATGTTACTATTTTACTTACTACTCGAGCGCTTGATCAATATCTCTAATCTTTACATATTATATTTAGTTTCGCAGTTTACAACCAAGTAATTATGATTGTTCAACTTGTTTCAGACTTGAGGCACTAAAATTTTGGTGGATTCGTTATATTTCACAGTAAAAAGTTAAATTACTTGATAATTTACCTTGTGTAGGTAAGGTAGGTATTTATGCAATAAGGTTAGAACGTAGGTACTGTTGATTCACAACTCGATACAAACAACTAGGAAATAAATGGTACATTTTGAAATAATTTAACATAATCAGCTTAAAAACCCTTTCAGTTGTATTTTGCAAGCTCTGAAAAATACGTGTTGGCCCAGTTTTAAATCTAGATAACCTATGAAAATCTTGTTTTGAAACCATTGATTAATTAAATAAATAATTGGTAATTTTCGTTTCATATATAAAAAATCCTGTGAATCAAAACATCAAAGAATGACTCAGTTTTCAGTACAAAAATTTTAATCAGAGAGAGTAAAAATGATATTTGAATAACATTTTTATTTATTTTATTACATTTCACATTTAATATAATCACAATAATGGGATGGCGACTCAATCAGTAGAGATCCATGCCAATGATCTGGCCCCGACTCACTAGATAGTCCGTGTCGAGTCAGGGCATTGTAGTATTATATATAACACATTGTAGTACTAAACATATTTGAATATTTACATAATTAGTATAATAGAACCAAGTTTGGATTTCACAAATTTAGAATTTACAAAACAATATTTTTGCATATCAAATTTTAATAATTACATAGCTATATTTTTGCAGGCATTTTTAATATATACACGACTCATTAGACTTATCCAACTAACGATACTGACCCTGTATTTGGAGAAGTCGGTTAATAATAAAAAATAAAAATAATTTGAAAATATAGTAGGTACATTAAGTATACTATCATTTTTTGTTGTCGCATCCAAAATTATGTAGGTACATGCAAAATATAATATTATAATCATTCCTTTGCATGTAAAGACATAATCAATACCATATACGGGGTCATATAAATAATTTAGGATTGCTATCTGACTCAAAACTTTTTTTCTATTTCCTCATTAGCTAGCCAATTCCAGAGATTGAACAGAAAGTAAATTCTATCTGATAAACAAGATGATGTTGTTCTGTGAGACCGTAGACAAGATAGTATTTATTATACAATAGGCAAGTATCAGCAAGATTGATGGGACCATTACTGAACATCCGTGTAGGGAGAACGGCTTGTTGATGCAATACCTGTCTCCTGGCTGTACGTAGGTACTCGTAGATACTGTTGGAGGTAGTTGGCCACAACTGTGGATAGTGGAGTGTGCCAAGCCATCAGACAAGACGACAAACGATCACTGCTGAGAAGATCACTCAGCAAACACTGTGGTATTTGGTATTTGTATTTACCAGCGATTACTCACATAACTCTTGGCCAAGTCGTGCTGAAAAGAGGAAAGTTGTTTGGATCAAATGCAGGAAGATGTCTTACATTATTACATAAAGGTCGTTTAATTCGTTATGCATTATGTCACCTCACTATGCTTCTAACTTCCATCCTCTATCTGTATTTACGATCGTCTTGTAACATTCCCATTTCTACGTATTCTAATTCTCGAGTCACTGCTTCTTTATTGTTCTGTCGTTTGCCTTTCATATCTTGACCTCCACTGTTGTCTTTCGTTTATTTCTCCTCTTTATTAAAATTCACGTTAAGACTTGTATACCTGGCTGTATTTATATTATCGTGATTTCTCTGCGCTTTGTATTTTCTTACCTCGCGTTTCCAATACATATTTTGTACCACAATGCCGCCATTCGGCGTTGCGAATTACTGTTTCCGGAACGTAAAATACTAAATGATACTGTTCTTACCTTCTTGTACATCAATTACCTTGATTTATTTCAAGTATGTCAAATCAATATTTTGGTACAAAATTATAATCTTACGGACTCAAAATATAAGTCTAAAATAAAACACAAATGTGGAACAAGACTGATGAGAGAAGGGGGGGGGGGCTCGTGGTTCCTAAACACAATAACAAATATGGAAAACGGACCCTTCATCATGCAGTGCCTTGTATTTTTAATATGCTACCTAAGAATTTCTTGGATTGTGTCAAAATTAAAGATAAGGTTAAAATTTTAAAGGAATGGCTGACAGAGGAGAGGTTTTTATAAATTCAGGCTGATTAATTATTGATTTGTGCTTAATTGTTAAATATCTATAAGAAAAAAGAAGAAAGAATGTTATATGCACGTGCATACATGCATTTATTTGTATATTAATAAATATATATATACAAATATACATATATATTTTTTTCTAATTTGTTAATTTTTTGTTTTAATTGTTTTTCTTTTTGTTTAGTTTTGTTTTATTTTTATTTTTTATATACTGTAGAACCTTATGACAAAACTTGTGTTAGTTTTACAAGGACTACTGTAAAATTATTTCTTGCAATAAATAAAAAAATTAAAAAAATGTGTAGTATATAATCCAAAATTCAAGATTTTATTTTAAATTACGCACATCCCCCACTTATCTAAATAGATGCCATAAAAATTATTTTATAATTTCCATTAAGAAAGAAAATATTAAGAATAAAATAGGTAGAACCATAAATCAACTGATATCATAAAAAACGCATCTACTTGTATTAATTCGAATATAATAAATGCAATATTAATTTAATACACAAAATTCTTTCTTGTAACCAAGTTATACATGAAGTACCTAACCCTAAAAATTGTAAATCTATACCATATTTGGAGTCGAATGTGTAACTTAGCTTTTGAATCTGAGCTTGAAAAAAATATTTATTCTTCTCATAAAAGTTTTCATTAGTACCGCAGGTGGCGCAGATTAAGTAAAATTGCACAAATTCATATTAAAATGCTATTTTTTATTTTGTTTTATTTACAGATAGTATCAGTTTGACTAAATACATGATTTTTGATAACAGTGTGCAAAAATTGATCGAAAAAAAAATCAACCTGGTACTTAATTTTTTCGAAAACTATGTGCCATATCAAAAAAAATTTATCCTAAAAATCGACTCTAAATATTATGTAGATTCACTGGTTTTCCGCTTGTGCATCGAGTTTAAATCATGTTAGTAAGTCAGGTGACCTTCTATGATATAAACTGTCAAACTAAATATTTAATGTCAATCAAAAAGTCAAGCCAATTTAAATGAATGTCAATGCAGAACATAAAAGTGTGGCAAGTCAAATAAAATTATCATAAAGCGCAATGCAATTTATTTCTATATTATACTATCAAATTAAGTTTCCACTATGATTTGCATTTATTCGACTTTTGATGTAGTGGTGAGGGCATTAGACATTTCACATAAAAAGTTTCTGTTCAATTGCTTAGACCATTGGTTCCCAAAGTGGGCCGCCCTGGCCCCCAGGGGGCCCTAGAGAGATCTGAGGGGCCTTCTCTGGCTCTGGGGGAGTAGGGGAGCCCTGAGAAGCAATCAGGGGGCCATGAGGTGCTCAAATGTATGACCTTATAGAAATTATAAAAATCTGTTATTACAGTATGTACTCGTACATACATACAATAAATATCATCTATGATTTTGTGATGTTTCAAATTATATGCGTACACATGTAGTTCATGAATCGACCGCTATGTGCCTATGATAGTTGGTTTACGTTCGCGTATCTTATTTATGACACTATAATTAAATGTAAAAAAAAAAGTGCAGTACATTTTTCTGTTTTATTTAATTATGAATACCGCATAGCTTTAAAAGGTGAACATTTCCGAAAAAAAATGCAATAAACGCCTACAAATTTTAACGCCTTCGTGTTATTTTACCTAATTTTTTATTTTTTATTAAGTTGGAACATTTAATTCGTAAATTACAGGAAATTGAAATTAAATCAGAGCATAGTTGTAGCGCATATGGCTACCGTGCGGTCGCGGGTTCGAATCCCGTTTAGGGGGGTCGACATGAAATATTTATTTACATATGATTTTCATAATAATATTTCATGTGTGATACATTGCACTGGTACTGAAGCGAAATACTGATCATCCTACCTTAATGTAATAAATTGATCAAGATACAAGCAATTGGTGTACCAACGCAGTGCCCTAAGCACCATTGGGTGCGGAAAGGGAAAGTTAGTATTAGTTCATCTCATTGAGATTTTTTTTAAATTCGGTTCGTTGTCGTTCTAAAAATGTGCAAAAATAAAATCATATATCTAAAAATGCCATTAAACGTAGGTACGTGTTACTTTACTTCCACTTTTTAGTTTTCTCCATGTTTTTTACTACAGTTATACCGATGTAATAACTATTGCGTGATATACATTATATGTAATGTATTATGATGGACGATTCTCATTTTGGAAATTCTAAAACAATTTGAGTCCATGTTCCAAGTGCATTAGATTCGCCCACAGTATAAAATTAATATGTTGTAAAATTTCCAAAATTTGATTTTGAATTTTCTAAACACAGCACTTTGTCCGTATGTTACGTGATCATTATTGCACGGGGTGGATTTTTCTCAGTTTATTTATGGAAAATAACTTTCTTTGAAAAATATGAAGCAGTAATGATATTTTGTTTTGTGAAAAATACTAACGAAAAGAGAAAGAAAATATAAGTTTAAGGTGGGTATTTCCAGACTATGTAATTACATTTATATTCTACATTGTTATTTCCTAGCCCAGCGGTTCGCAAACTTTATCAGTCAGTGGCTTCGAACAAGAATTCACTAGAAAGGGCGTTTCCATACAAATTTTCTAAAAATATACTAACACCACTTATTATCAAATTCCACCGTCAAAAGACTCCAGCACTTAGGCCTATACACAAAACGTGTAACGTAGATGTCTAGTGATGACGAAGATGGCTATTTATGACGTAGTGAGTGACGTAGTGAGTGACGTAGTGGGTAAGTAGACACCTCAGACATAGTAGTATTTTTCAAGTAAGGAATGTCACTTCTTTGATTGTTAGCGTATATTATTTCTCAAAGAGAATAAGAGAGATAAGATGATTGATCGTTTATGTAATTTTTCAGAATATTCCACAAATTAATAATACGTTTTAAATTATCAAGATCGAAAATTTTAATGATAATAGCCGTTCTAGTAAACTAATTCAGTGCTAATATACACTTTTTTACTAATCTTTCCCTTATCCGTATCCAGTGGTGCACAGGCCAAAATGTGGACTTTTTATTCTCAAAAAATGTATCAGGCACCGAAATGAAAGAAAAAAAACTATATACAATTCTTAACATGTTAAGCAGGCGATATCCAATAACCACAAAATGAAAATATGGAAATTCAATAAAATAACGTTCTTAACCTAAAATTTCCTTCTGAAATATTCCAGAACATAGATCACCAATATGCCCACAGGTCCTTACGAAGACGACACAATCGTTTATCGGCCTTGTATCAACTAAAATCCATTCAAAATTGTCGATACAAGGTCGGTAAACGTTTGAATCGACCTCGTACCTTTAAATCTATGAAAACGTAGATATATTGGTGATTCCTTCCCTGTTCGATATATCTGCCGTGTTTGTTGTATGACAATCTTGTCTTGTATGAAGTAATGATCCAGATTCTCTGCACTTGGTGTACCAATACAGTACCCTATGCACCATGGGATGCGGATAAGAGAAAGTAGTAGTAGCAGTTGCTGTGTGCGGCGGCGGCGCGGCGCCTCTATTTACTCTTGTGGTATACCAGGAGTAGTTACCCTGGTGGTTATGGTTTTATGTGGGTGCACAGAAAGAAATGAAAGATACTTACAGTTTTACAGTGCACATTTATTACAAGAATTTATAGAAAAAAATACAATGAAAATAAAATAAACTTAACTAACTTAACTACGATTGAAATGAATAATGGAAATGAAAAATGAATCTAGTTTGCCCCGCAATTTGGCGGCGAGAAATCTATGCAAAAGCGACGTGTCGTCGCAACGAAGGTCAATACTTCTCTCGGCTATTGTCCGAGCGTGTTCGGTGTAGTTCGGTCCGTTCGTTCGTCCCGCGTCATTTCTTCCGCCACACTCTCTATACATACAACATACATTTTGAGAACCTCTGCCCTAGCCTATTAGGTAAGGAAAAACCCCCGGTAATGTTCAATTTACTCTTAAATATAAAAATTACGTCTATTTAAAAAAAAGATGATTGAGTTATTTGAACAGTTTTGTGGTCTAATGGCTAGAGTTTGTTGTAGGCTACGTGAGTGATTAGTGAGTCCTGAGATCCGAGACACACTTCACCAAAGCTTTCAAACTTTCTGACATAGTACACGTTTCAGACTGTTTGAAAGTGTTTTAAGTGAAAAATATTTTGGAAGGTAAACCATAAGAACTATAATAAATTTCCTTATACTTGCAACCTTCGAACAAGAATTTTGTGTCCGAGGTGTCCAGTTACCCACTACGTCACGCACTACGTCGTCAATAGGCACCTACGTCATCACTAGAGATCTACGTCACATGTTTCGTGTATTGGCCTATGTGCAGGAGTCTTTAGACGGTGGAATTTGAGAATAAGTGGTGTTATGAAATTAACCCTAGGATGCGTATATTTTTAGAAAGTTTGTATGGAAACTCTAGTAAATTCTTGTTTAAAGCTTGTAACTATTGAACTTGGATTAAAAATCAGATATAACTTACATAAAAATCATCAAAGTAAATATTTTAATGCGTAAAAGTTCCTTAACTTAATTTGATATAGAGTCTTTTCTTATATTGTTGTTTTTTATTCAATGGTCTTTATCGATTTATTTAATACATTTAGGCTTTAGTTAATGTACGGTGAAGCCTAAAAAGAGAATCCGAGGAATATAGTTTTTACTCGAATCTAGATAATAAACTTTCGGAGCTAGTGAATAGGAAAATAGTGATTAAAATTAAGTTCAAAAATGAAAATCTGTACAACTTTTTATTGAAATTAGGTATAATCTTACTTTGGGTATTAGAAAGGTCAGATCTTTTGTAAATTACAGTAACATAGATAACACTTGTACTTTAACTTTATCATCATGTCAGCCTGTTGAGGTCCACTGCTGGACATAGGCCTCCCCATGCCGTCTCCACTCCTCCCAATCCTGCGCCGTCCCCATCCAATGTCTTCCAGCAGACTTCCTGATGTCGTCCACCCATCTCATCGGTGGACGTCCTTTAACTTTAACTTTATGCAAAAAAAAATATTGATTATATTACTCTCGCCACAATAGCATAATACCTGAATAAATTGTACACATTAAACACAAAGGTGCAAACATTGAGCGATGCAAATCTTTATTGAAATCTTACTTCGGGAATTGAAAAGGTCAGTTCACCCCAGAAATCAAAATAAAGTAGAAAAAGTAAGATTAAGCTACCATGGCCCATACTTCTATTTTGTTTGGAAATTGCACAGATAGTTATATAATAAATGCATTACCCAATAACATCCCACCTTTAAGAGCTATAAGTGAATAAATGGCAATAAAAACAAAGTTGCAAAAATGAAGAGATTCAACTATTTATTGCGATTATAATCTTACCTCGGGGATTGGATTATGTCAGTAACCAGTGGACCACAATGGAATATAAGATAATGTCTTTGTTACGTCATTAAGTAGGTGCATTGCATTCTCCAGTGTCTGTTATTGGGTTAAATTCTCGAGTCATACGACTTAAAATTCGCTTCAATATTTAAAACGAAAGTTTTCGTAATATGAATCGTTATAAACTTTTTTTTATTTTACTGAATTACAACCTTTTTAAAAACTTTTTTGAATTCGATAAAATGATACTTGGTTTATGAATAAATTGCTCTATGTTGTTTATATTTTTGTCAAACTTATGGTAACTTCAAAACCGGTTGATAATGGGATCGTTATATAAAAGAAGTTTAAAACAATATATTATCAAAATACTTTTCTCAGTTATTATAAAAATAATAAATTTTGCCCATTTGAAAATAGATACAAGGATATTGAAAGGAGGGTTAGTGCCGGTAACAGAGTTAATGGTGCCTTAAAGTCTGTCGTAGCAACTAAGTGTCTATCGCAAGAGGCTAAATTAGCAGTTCATAAAGGAGTCCTGGTACCAACCCTAATGTATGGAAGCGAAGCATGGAGTGGGAAAAAAAGACGAAAGTAGACTGAATGCTGTTGAAATGCGATCTCTCAGGCGAATGTGTGGAACAAACCATGTATGACAGGTGCCTTAATGTTGAAATTAGAGCAGAATGCAAGGCTGAGATAAGCATTATCGACAAAATTAAAAAAGGTCTTTTGCGATGGTTCGGTCACGTAGAGCGAATGAATGATGAATGAACGGCTAAAATAATTTACAATGCGAGTGTGTCTGGTTGTAAAAGTTGAGGAAGGCCGAGAAAGACATGGCACGATCAAGTACAACAAATACTTGATAGTGCTCATGTGAAAAGTCGGAATAATCGACGTGCGTGCATGAGAAGATGTATCAATGTGGAGGAAGTGCAATGAGTGGTGTGGCGTTCTAAACTATCTGCCTACCCCTTTGGGTAATAGCGTAATGGATAGTTAGTTAGTTAAAAATTGCTCTTTCAATTTAGGAATTAAGAGGTTTGATTTGACATCATTTTGAGTGTGTCCAAATATTTGTTGACAAAAAATGTATTTTACCCACGACTGCCATGCATCCAATTACAATCGATATCTCAACATAGACGAGAGTCATAAGCCCTGCAAACGCCTAGTTATCAATTATGTATATTGCTGTACAAACGTCTCATCTCTGTTGAGACACCAACTGTAGTTTAAGTCTGATACTAAAAACGTCTCATTCCTCATGCATTGGGTCCTCAGTCGATACCCGTGCCTTGGTGCAAGATGGCGGCCGCTATGGTCAGTCCTTTGTAAACATTTCCAATTTCTCGCCGTTCACTGTTACATAAGCCGCTCGGGTTGCCAATAGCGCGCCAACAGCTACCAGGAACACAGAAAGTGGTAATAGTGGCGAGAACCATACTTCACCGCAGATACTTGAACATTAAACATACCAACTTCTGACTTTAGATCGTAGGATAGACTCTCTTCTCTTTTCGTTAAAACAACGAGTATTTTACAACTTGGTGTCGGAGGGTTATGATCACAGGAGCCTAACTACCAAAATGCATTCGTGAAGTTTTTTTTTTTTTTTTTTTTTTTTTTTATTTCTTAAAAAAAATAAAACAAACATGTATTATAAATCCCACGAGTTATAAAAACTCATTTTGGGACCGGTATTATTTACATTTTTAATTACATACTTATTGCACAATCAAAAAGACGAATAAGAAGACGATTTAAATTTAACACCTTCAATCTTAATCCTAAACATCATATCTATCATTGAAAAACATATTAAAATACAGATCTTTAAGGGCTCTACTATTTTATTGCTTTATTTATTTTTATTTCATGGGGTAGATTATTATAATTGGGATCGAGAAATTTTCATTACGGGATTTTTTACCGATTTTGTTGGAACGAAAATTTGGAATGTGAGGTTTTTTGAATTACGTGTATTGTGACCATGAAGCTCAGAGTTAAAATTGTGTTTCAAACTTGTATGTGCTGAATGATTTCATATGGTAAGTATGGTATTTGTGATTTCATGTAATGGGTATTACTTTAAATGGGAGTATTTCTGTTTGGCGATATATTATCTTTTACATGTGTATAAAGGACCCTGTGACCTAAACTCACTCTCAAAACTATTATTCGCACCCATTGGTGCATAGGCACTGCATCGGTAAAATGTAGCTAAATCTTGGATCAATTGTTACAAGAAGGTAAGATGATCATCTTTAGCGCCAGTCCTAGTATCACAAAGTCCGACGCCTTGCAGAGCACCCGCTTGCACAGCGTGGGCTAAAACTTTGCAACCCATAAAGAACTCAAAAAATATTGCATATGCACTCCTATATGAAACGAACTCACGACCTCAGGCATGATAGTCCAACGTGCTATCCACATCACCACGAGACGGACAGAATTAAATAACAGTCTGGAAACCGACAATCTACAGAATGAATATAAAACATCAAAAGTTGCTTCGACCTTGCGCCACATACATGTTTTTTTTATTCGTATGAAAAATAATTGTTTTTTTACGAGATCAACTCAAGACCGCCGGCAGGACGCTGCTTCTGTATGTACTTTCATTTTCTTGTAAAAATTGAATGGTGCTGTGTAATTTTCTTAACAGACCATCCAACGGGTGTACTCGGCGGAGCTGATGGATGCGGGCCTGCGGTGGGAGGAGGCGAGAGAGCTGGCTGGCGATACGGTCTCATGGAGGGATCTAATAATGTCCACGTTCTCCATATAGGAGCGAACGCGGTGAAAGAAGAAAAATAAGTTGTTGCAGCGAAAAATTACATGAAAGTTATCAAATTGAAAAACGTGGATATAATAATAACGATAAAACGAACACCGTCGATAAAATTTAACGCCGATGACCGATAATTGTATAAAATTTTACGTTATCGCAGTCATGCAGTAACAATAATTTATTATTACATAATGCAATAAGAATGTTATGCAAAATGTGTATAACAAAATTAATGCCAGTAAAAAAGTACAGAAATCTTATAAATAATATTAATATATAAATGTGTTCATATTTTTTATAATTGACGAGTTTACTACTACTACTACTTTCCCTTATCCGCACCCAATGGTCCATAGGGCACTGCATTGGTACACCGAATGCAGTGTATCTTGATCATTTTATTACATGAAGGCAAGATGATCAGTCTTACGCTTCAGTACCAGTCAAATGTATCACACATGAAATATTAATGTAAAAGTGTTATGTAAATAAATATTTCATGTTGACCCCCTACGGGAATCGAACCCGCGACCTCAGGCACGGTAGCCATATGCGCTACCACTATGCTACGAGGCGGACAAAATTAATGCCAGTAAAAAAGTATAGAAATCTTATAAATAATATAAATATATAAATGTGTTCATATTTTTTTCAATTGAAGAGTTCAATCAATTCATAAAATGTTATTTTTAAAAGCTTTCTACATCATTTAATTTTATTGCCAGGTCATAAAAAAATTTACAATGGTGAATTAAGAGAAGAAAAAATAATTTAAGGGGTTTCATAAAAATAGCACATATTTGCGAGTATGGCATCAGAGGAATGTCGAAGTAAACGTATTTTTTAAATTTTAATACACTATAAAATGTACATTATACAATGTACGGTAGCCAAACGTGCTACCATTACACCATAAGGTGGAAATTAATGGTAATCTATTCTTACCTATTAAAATAGCGATTTTATCAAACGCTACATTGTATTACAATAATAATGATAACTTCAATATTAATATTGATCTGTATGCTATACACACAATACATATACATCCAAAAATTAAATCCTTTTGTTATGTATGTATTTACTAGACAACTCGACAATGCTTTTTTAAGCATTGATGTGATGATTTTTCCGATAAGATAGTATGCTCATAGGGACACTATAAACACTTTACTATTATTCCAATTTCCCAAAACGTAATTATGTACGTTTAATAATATTTAGCGAACGATGACACATGGAGATAAAAGATTTATGTTTAAGTGAATAATTGTTCAATATTTATCAATTAAGTATTTAAAGCAGATAATTATGAAAACATTTTGTTAATCTTTTTGGTTTTTTTGTCGCAATGGCGTGTAATTATAGAAAATCAGCCATATTTAAAAATAAATTATGCCATTCGTCTTCCTAAAAACGCAATGATTTTTTGAATACATGTAAGTTCTTTGTACTCTGTGCTTATCAAAGAAAAGTTTTTTTTTTTATTAAGGAGGAGAACTTTTTAAAATAATGACTAGAACATGGCTCTACTGTACACTCAGAAGGCTTAGGGCCCAGATCACAAGATCACTTCACTGCTAAAGAAACTGCACTGGCTGCGCTTTCCACAAAGGGTAGAATACAAACTCTGTTGGTTAATGTTTAAAGGCATGCATAATGCCGCTCCAGAGTATTTAAAAGAGCTTTGAATTCCAGATAAACTAGCTGAAAGACGTCTCACACTTCGATCAGCTACATCTACAGCTATAAAGTTTAAGTACCGATCCGTAATCAGCGCACAAAATTTGGGGAGCGCTCTTTTGCGGTTGCGGGCCCTGTGGCTTGGAATGCTCTCCCACCAGAAGTGCGTAACTGTGAGAGTGAAGTGATGTTTCGATAGAAACATAAGACTTATATGTTCTCAAAATCTTTTGATTAATTTTGATAATGGTATTTTCTGCTCAGAAATTGAGTTTTCACTCACTTTAAATTTCCTGAGCCGTTGAATTCAATATTTAAAGCGCCCTTGAGGTATATTTATACGAAAACGGCGCCATATAAATCATCCATAATAATAATAATTAACTTCATCGATATATACCGCAGTTGTGACGCGTATATGATGGTAATCGGTATATTTCATAGAGATTTTACCAATTCAGTCGTATAGTAACAAAGACGGCAATGTAGGTCTGACAAATTTTCGGCAACATAAGATTGTTTGATTGTAAACTTGGTAAGATTTCCGTTTTTTTTATCCCTTCACAATCAAAGACGGCCATAAATGCTTCAAAGTCATATTTAAAGTCTGACTTTGGGATCAAAAACGGAAATCTTACCAAATTTACAATCATACATAATCATTTAAAATTGACACATATTTGTCATTGCCGCCTTTGTTACTAGGTATACGACTCAATTACTCGTCAGATACGCGTAACTGAGATACATGTCGATGAAGCTAAGATTGTAATCTGGGCTCAGAGGACCTTATAGGATGAAATCTCTACAATTTTTGTAATACCCATGCTCGCACATTATTAATAAATAAAACACCTTTTAAGTTAGACCACGTATATATAGTATAGGTTTTCCAATAGGGATGATACAATTTAAAATTTAAAAAAAAACGCAAATTATTCACTGAGACACAATATTTTTGTTTTATTTGAAGGTTATATAATGCCATTATGTATGAAAAATAACATCATTCAAATGACCACCACGACTTCTCCGTACGTACTGCATTCTGTGAACCCAATTTTCCATCACCTTTTCACATAAATTTGGCTGTATTTTATCAATAGCACGTTCAATGTTGATTTTTGATTCCTCAATTGTTGTTGGATTATCAGCATAACTTAACATACTTCCAAAGAAAGAAATCACAAGGTGTTAAATCACACGACCTGGAAGGATAATTAACTGGACCATTTCTTGAGATAATTTCATCACCAAATTTTGTTAAGGTGGCTGTGTGGCAGGTGGCACCGTCTTGTTGAAACCACATATCCTCCAGATTATTCTCAACAATAGCAGGAAATTTTTTTATTTAACATTGTTCTGTATCGTTCTCTATTGACTGTTACTCTTTGACCATTTTCTTCAAAGAAATATGGACTAATCACTCCACCAGCATGAATTGCACACCACACAGTGACTTTGAATTGAGCACTGATTTTGATAAAACAATTTAACAAGTTCTAAACGTTGTTGAAGCGTGTATTAAATGGCATAACATATTGAACACAAATGACATAAGAAATGTCAAAAAATAATACGCAATGTTGCCATTATAACTATTTTTAATTGTATCATTCCTATTGGAAAACTCTGAATATATACCATTTCTTAGCTTGGAAACAGTTTGTGAAACTCATATGCTCCACGTAGCATAGAGTGGATATGGAATGATGATGATGATGACGTTTTGGTGACGTCTGTTTGCAGCCACCTTACCACGTACTATGTTGTATTATGTGTACCGACATATTGACGGAATCTTTCTAAAGTCAGATACACAATCGCTATTATTTGTTATATAAGTAGGAATTATTGTAACTACTTGCTGTATAAGAGTTAAGTGGATAACATTTGGAATTTCCTAATAATGAGTGGATTTGACGTAAGAAGAGAGAGGTGTACGAATAAAATAACGGAATACAAAACACAATCATTTTCTGACCAGACACTTCACGTTGCATATAGCGATTAATTAAATGAAACGTTTTCAGTTGTCGAATCGAAATATTGTGGATTAAACATGTGCCATATTATAACACTAAAAACATCTTTAATCCAAAGGTTCCTAAACTTATTTGACCCATGGCCCCCCTTTCAGACACAAAATTACACAAGGCCCCCCTGGAAATTTACTTTTTTTAAATGAAATAAAACAGAAAAATGTAGTGTACTTACTTTTTATACATTTAATTATAGTGTCATAAATAAAATACGCGAACGCTTAAATTGTTGAGTTATTTATATCTTTTAAATAATCCAAATGAGAAAGACGAACCTGATGTACCTACTGTCAATTACAAACCAAATGTAAAATCATCAAAAAGTGAATTCAATTACGAATGAATTTTTTTTATTTCAGAAAGGTATTTTAAAAGAAAAAAGTAATTATAAAAAGAATAATTTATTCAGAAATAATATCATAGATAATGTAAACCGACCGTCATAGGCCCATATCGGTCGATTTATAAACTACATGTGTAGGTACGCATATGATTTGAAACATCACAAAATCATAGATGATATTTATTATACATATGTAGGATATCCTGTGAAAACAGATTTTTTAAATTCTATAAGGTAATAAATACATTTTAGCACCTCGTGGCCCCCTGTTTGCTTCCCAGGGCTCTCCTACTCCCCCAGAGCCAGAAAAGGCCCCCTCAGATCTCTCCATTAATTAATAATTTAGAGATTTAAATTACCTACTAAAGAAAATTAAATACTCATTTAAACGTAACGGTTTTTTTTATTTAATATTAATTAATACATAAATACTTTGTCCTCTTTGTATCAATGTAATAGTGCGTTTGGCTACCGTGCATGAGGTCGCGGGTTCGATTCCCGTAGGGGGTCAACATAAAATATTTATTTACATGTGATTTTCACATTATTATTTCATGTGTGATACCTTGGACTGGTACTGAAGCTTAATACTGATCATCCTTCTTTCCTTCATGTAATAAAATGATCAAGAGACACTGCACTTGGTGTACCAATGCAGTGCCCTATGCACCATTGGGTGCGAATAAGGGAAACTAGTAGTAGTAGTAGTAAGTAGTTGTCGAAATGAAATATATTTTATTTAAATCAATAATAACCTTTAAATCGATTGTGGCAAATAAGAACTTATCAAAAGAAGCCAAATTGGCTGTACACAGCGGAGTTCTGGTACCAACCCTTATGTATGGTAGTGAAGCGTGGTGTTGGAAAAAGAAAGATGAAAATAGACTAAATGCTGTTAAAATGCGATCTCTCAGGCGAGTGTGTGGTAAGACTATGTATGATAGGTGTACAAATGTCGAAATTAGAGCAGAGTGCAAGGCTGAGATAAGCATTATCGACAAAATTAAGAAAGGGCTTTTACGATGGATTGGTCATGTAGAGCGAAGGGTGATGAAAGTAGTTTATATGCAAGTGTGCCTGGATGTAGAAGCCGCGGGAGGCCGAGAAAGACATGGCATGACCAAGTACGGCAAGTACTTGAAAGTGGACATGTGAAAAGTCGGAATAATCGGCGTATGTGCATGAGAGGATGTATGGATGTAGAGGAAGCAAAGGAAGTATGTCAGGACAGAGTGGTATGGCGTTCTATCGTCTCTGCCTACCCCTAGGGGAAATGGCGTGATGATTAGTTAGTTAGTTAGTTAATCGATTTGAATGCAACAATATTGTTCTAGGTACCTATTCTTTTTTTAGTTATTTTCACATATTATTTACTTGAATTTATCTTTTAACGTTTCTTATATTTTTATACGAACAAGTATTGTGTCTCTAGCTCATACAGAGCGGAACAATAAGTGCCAATAAAAAAGCAATTAATTTGTGATTCAATAAGTAAATACCAATTTCTTTCTCTTGCTATCATGGCGATGTAACATAGTTGGAACAGCCAAATCATTGTCCCAGTAATTGTTATTTAGGCCAAAATATTCTAAGGCTGAAAGTTGTAAGGTCAATTTCAGCTGCGAACTAAATATATATTCAAATATTTGAAAAAAAATTCGAGTGTAGCAGTTCCTTTTAAATTCAAATTAAAATTCGAAATTAAAATTTTAGGCGTAGAATATAATTCAGGTCCAATTTCAAATTTTATGCGTCGAACATGTAAACTATTGTACAGGTATTATTGATATCCCGACTGAGACAGAGAAACTCTGGAAACGAATGCGGGTTATCAAGGCGTTTACAGGTTTTATGACGTGTCATTGGCTGGGTTAAGTAGCCACTTGATGGACTACAACATTCCCTATTCCCCCCCATCATCTGATAACCATATATATGACAAATTTTGGAACTACTATACACCGTGTCCCACGATGAGACCGCGAAACTCCGGAGGGTGATTGTTCATGGTATTCTGAGAAAAAAATCCTTATAAAGTTTTTTGATCTGGGCATTTTTAATAATTAATTTAAAAAAGTATTAATAAAAAGTGACTATGTAATACTGGCTTCTGTTTGAAATGCTAGCGGTGGCGGGGTGGCGGTGGGCGGGGAGGAGTGGGGGTCCGCTCTGGTCACCGAACGCCTTGCCTTGTGCGGACATTCAAAATTCGAATTTCATATCTGAAATTGGTGCAGGTCACGTGGTGTTAGCCAGTTCAAAAATGGACGGTATTACAAAGCGAATTTTTTTATTCATATTTTAATCATTTTTTTAAGAAATTAGAATTGAGTTTTTTGAAAAACTTACTTAGGAATTTTTTCTCAGAATATCATGAATAATCACCCTCTGGAGTTTCGCGGTCTCATCGTGGGAAACGGTGTATATATATTGAACTCGTCTTCGTCGTTCCGCGTTACAGAAATTTTCTATGCTGGTGTCATCTGTTTGTTAAGCATTTTTTTGGAAATCATCTTTATTAGTGTAGGTAAGGCTCTACCGAAGGTTATAAGCCCTGTAAACGCCTAGATAACCCACATTCGTTTCCAGAGTTTCTCTGTCTCTGTAGGGATATCAATAATATCTGATATCAGCCCAGCATGGGTATAATCCAGTAATTTGTCTACAAGTATTTGTATACATTCAAAATGTTGTTACTATTTATTATACAGGTTTTTCGAATTTTAAATTTTATGCAAAGAACATTTTATTTTGGTCCCAGCCGAGATTAAATTTAACGGCTATGAATTTCAGCTTTGATGCTTATTAAATAATTTTGACGGAGAATTTCCTCTATGAAGTTGGTATGATAGAGTTCGTGATAAGAACGTCCTCCAGAATCTGCACTTGTAAAGAAATCGTTTGGCTTAGTTGCGCAAATCAATAGTTACTAGCTTTGTACTTATGTAGTACTTAGTTTTACTACAACACCTCTTGTAAATAGCCATCTTAGACACTTATTTTCCTGTATATAAGTTATCTTTACAAACATAAATTAAGTATACTTTATTTTATTTATACAAAAGAAAGGTACTGCCTGTAATTAAGATACTTTAAATTCAGAATGATTTATTAATTTAGAGAAATCTTAATTATAGGTAATTATCCCCTCGAGGTTAGAGAATAATAGGATAAATTTAATAAGAGGATAGGATAAAGATTTAACAAAAAATATATTTAAAAACCTGAAAAAACCTGCGTCAAAGTGATCAAGTTTTATACAATATGCAATGTACAAATAAAATCAGTTGGAACTTATTTATATGTAACAAAAGTGGTAACTTTTGTAAGCCTCTCATTTTTTCCGTTGACACATTGCTTTTCAAAATAAACAAATTGGTTTGTGCAATATAGATAAATTATCTTTTTTAATTTTATTATAACTTTAAAATTGCCACTTCTCTTTTGCCAAGACGCAATTTATATTTTATTTTTAATCTACCCAATCCGATACTTTAGCGATTCCCATAAAAAATAATACACCGATTCATATCCTTATATCACGAGATTGTGAACTCAAAGCAAAAAGTAAAAATCCTTGTATCATTTGGATGGGTGACTGCCCTCTGATTTATTTTTGTTATCTTTTGCAGTTATTTTTAGACTGAGATATTAAAATGTAAGCATCAAGGCTTTGAAGGATCTTTCGTGGGTGGATAAATTTACTGCCACCTTTAGTCGACTAAGTATGGGATTAGGCGTTAGAATACCAAAACAAAGTAAATATTACGATAATTTGTTTCTTTATCCGTATGGACTTTGAACGTAAATGAAGATTTTAACAAAGACAAATAAAACAAGGAACGCCTATTTTTACGGTCACTATTCGGACATATTGACGTTCGAAAGGAAAAAGTTACTTAGCGTCTCCAAGCGACATAATGTGCAAAGGAAAATTATATCTAGTAATATAGTAAAAATGTTACCACAAGTAACATAATAATTAAGTCACTCTGTATCATTTTCCATTGCACATATTATGTCGCTTGCTGATTTTTTCCTTTCCACCATCGATATAATTATTTTTTTTAAATATTTTGAATCCGACGCGGTTTATTCAAAACAGTTTTTTAAAATAACTTAAGACATCTGAATTGTGTGGAAATAGGTACTTCTAATTTTTGTGACAATTGCGAAAAATAATTTGATCTGTGGGGCTTCTTAGCCCCATTTTTTCATGGCTTTTTTCCTAAGTTTGGGAGCGAAAAGTTTAGTCTATAGCAAACGGTGGGCGATTAGCGTCAATCGACAAAAATCGGCGAAAAGCAGCGGTAACAAACGGCTAGAAGCAAACGAGAAAACATCAATAACCAATCTATGATCTAGTGTTTTTTGCTCGACTCTTGCCGCTTGTCTATCAATAAGCATCAATTGACAAGCGACAAGAAGCAAAGAGCGATAAGCAAATAAGCGAATAAGCGCAGAGTGTCAATCAAAAAATTAAGCTTTAAAACAATAGTAGCTGTAAGTGGCAAACGGCACGTTGCAATCAAATTAGCGGCTAACGACAAGCGACCAACAGCAAAGAGCGACAAGCGACAAGTGTCGAGTAAAAAAAAAGCATAAAGGTTGCGGTAAGCGGCAAACTGTGCCAAAAATTAGCGGTTAACAACGAGCATTAATCGACAAGCGACGAGCAAAATATAAAATATAATAGCGGTGAACGTCAAGTAGCGAGTAGGTTGTCTTCTAGAAACAGTAGAACGAACGGTAAACAGTAACCAACTCGCCTAACTCTCGAATGTGAAACGGCCTTGCCTGCAATACAGTGCTGTTTTGAAACGCCATAATTATGTACGTACATAGCTTTACACGCTGTATGTAGGCCTTTTACCTATTATTATTGAGTGTATGTATAAATATATGCCATGTGCAAATGTTAAGACTGTACTGTATTTAGTGTTTACATATTTGCACCGTTTTATGAAAGATTTTTTGACTGCTACCTGAAAACATTTTATGTGATAATTGTAAAATTATGCACTGTGTAATATAAACATGTTTACACGTCAAAAATATTTGAACACGTGAATAAACGAAAACATTAATTGAGATCAACCTATTAAAACCATCTTTTAAGTTTTAGATAATTAAATATTAACAAAATTAAAGACAACTTACTCATTTTCTGCATATTGTATCATTCAAAGAAGGAGATCGCTAGTTTATTAGACCAATAGGTAAGAGTTTTTGGCCAAAGAATAAATCAGTAGTTTTTTTTTCAAGTTTGAATCTTTGAAATGGTCTAAACAAGAATCCGCTTTTTACATTTGGTTCTGTCCCCCACCAGCGATTTGATTATTTCTGGGCATGTTCCATATTGCTCGTCTGTCTTTGAGGCTGAGACCTATTGTACTGAGAACTTAAGTGTTCAAAAACAGCTGCTTCCAATCCACTATCAAAAGCTTAACCAAATCAGTAGTTATCTTAAAAATAATGTGTACATGTTACATGGTTTCTATAAAACAGTGTTAGGTACTAAAATTAATAATCAAATTTCTGTATATTACATACATTAAATGTGCCAGGTAGAACATTATTATCCTCAGAGCCAGATTAAAGTATTAAACTTAATTTAAACTTAAACGGTATTATTGCACTGTAAATTTTCTTAGGATTACTATTTTCAAACTGTCTTAGTTTTAATAAATACTACTAAAAAAAATATATTTAATATTTCACTCCCGTGCCGTCTTGGGATAATACCAGATTTGTTTACAAGTATTTGAACACGCCCAAAATGTTACATATTTAAAAGTTTGCCAGCCGTTTTTACTAAACATTATTTTAGTGTGGGCTTATAAAAAAAATATATTAAAGAATTTATCGTGTCATCGTTATCTCCTTCCACACAAAAATTTACTTAACAATAAATCATGCATTTTAGATTAATTGAAAAGTAGCTTCAGATTGCTAACTGACCTTTCAATTAAACATCAAATGAAGATTTCGAAACGAGGGCACTGATCTTGAATTATTCTAAATATCACATTCGACATTACTTATTCCAGTCACGTGGCATGTGATATGACTAAAACGAACTTACTAGACTTATCTTTGTACCGATAATAATATATTGTAGTTTACACAGGCTGTTTTATTATGACAATTATAAGCACGGCAAAAATTCAAATTTAATTTTACGACGAAAGTATCCTAAAATATACCGAAAAATGATTATAATTTTTTAAACATTGCATTTATTAAAAAAAGAATACACAGTGATCATTGATTTATAATACACTTAGATCTGCCTTGCAGAGTAAATTATTTAGGAAAAGTAATGACACGAAAATTTCGCACCTTTATTAAATTTCTTACCAATACACTTACACGGGTCGACCTATCAGAGCCCTTCGACTACCGGCAAGTATCCGCCCACACACCGCAAAAGGTATGGGCTATATATAGGGTTACAGTAACAGTATACAATACTAACCCGTTCCTTACGAGGAGCGTTCATGAATTTTACCATGCATCTAAAATGTCTTTTTTTTCTTGTGGACTATTATTTAAGAAGAAAAATTTCTTTGTATAAATAATTATTTTAGGCTATGTAAACAAATATAAATAAACACTTACATGTGAAAAGATACACCATCTTTTTTGTTAATTTTATCCGTACGGTTTTTACACGGTTTCACTACACAGGAAGGCATTTCGGAATGTTTTCTGAACATTCGACTCGGCCGGCGGTTAAAAAAATACTGAATACGCCTCTGGCGGAGTTGGAGGTTTTGGGGGAGTTGAAGTGTCATTAATTTTTTGGGTTCAGTTCAAATCTAAGTGTATTAATAAATCAATGACAGTGATGTTACGAAAGCACGATGCAAATAGTGATCACATTCAAGTTAAAAATGTAAATGGACGGGAGAAGATATACTAAAATTCTGGTTAGTTAAAATAATTTTTATCACGACATATCAAAAAAATTTATAGATAGGTTCCCAATCTTAGAGTTATGACGCGTAGGCTATAGAGGGGCCCTAACGGTCAAAAACCATTCTATGATTGTCAAACACGAAGTTGGCTATAGTTTGCAGCAAAACAAATGCCAATGTTTTACAAATGCCTAATGCGGCCTTGGCATATCGACAGTAATCAACTGTCACTATCAACAGTAAACATACTTTAATTTTTATAAATTGATCACCTAAATTAAGAAAAACTGGTAAATAATGTAAATATGTTGATAAAAAGAAAGTTTTTATACAAATAATACCCATGTTAGGACAATATATGCCAAAATCAATGTAAATCAAAATAATTATTTATCGAAATCAATTACCTGTGAAATGTGACTCCTTTAACACCTTTGACACTCTTACTGCTACAACCAAGCATACTACAATTCACCATTGCCGTTTTTGATGATTAAAAATCAGGAAGTATCCACGTTATTCACTAGCCAAAGCGACAAAAGTGACCGTTACGCGTCTGTTGTCAAACAAATAATAATGGCCGCCAGCAGAGTGAAGTTGTCGCTAACCAAAAAATTTGCAACGCTTCCGCTCTATGGGAAATGGCGAAAGGGCCTCTCTATAGCCTGCGCGTCATTACTCTAAGTTCCCAATGTATTAATCTCATTTCAAAGTAATACCCCCTGTATTCATACATACAGATTGTCTGAAAATCTTTTGCTAAAATGTTAATTTACTAGCATGCAACGAATGAATGCGAACAAATAATAACGTAATTGATAACTTGACTAATTAGCCACTAATGGTCATTTTAATAACAGTTAGTAATGGTATTAGTTAATATTCCAATTCTTTTATCCGATTTCAAGAGTTTAGTGGAATATTTCTTTAAATTATGTAGTGTTGCATTGATGCAGATTTGCTTAAATTTTCATGAATTATCGGTCATTGGTTTAAAACAATACAATAGCTTTTTCAAGTATAATTTTTTAAATATAAAATTAGTGAATGCATTTGGACATTGTTCTTATATAATAGAAACGCAATTGTAAAAACTTAAACTTTAGACATGCTAGATAAATTAAAATAATAAACTTTAACTGAAAGGTTTTTCAGATGACTTACCAAATTTTATATAAAAAAAAAAATTATAACGAGGTTATACATGGTGTGACAAAACTCAATGTACAAGTGGGAAACTAGTGAATCTAAGCCTTGATTGGAGTCGCTAACATTTTTTTTTTCATTGTTTTCGAGAAAATTTAGTAAAAAGTTGATTTTAATTTTCAAAAAATTTTTGCAAATTGTGGAATTTCACTTTCAGCTTTCTTTTAAAAGCTTTTACGAGAAGAAAAAAAAAAATTTTAAGCTCAGATTCAAAAGTCAAATTACACACTCGACTCCAAATATGATGTAGATTAATCAGTTTTCGGGTTGTTCTACGAGTTTGGTTATTCCATGTATATTGTATAATGAGATAAAGCTATTTAAAAACTTCTCCATTTCAACTATATAACTGACTAACTAACCATCACGGCATTTCCCTGAAGTGGTATGCAGAGGATAGAAAGCTACACATTTCTTACCTGGCACACTTACTTTGCTTCCATCACATTCATACAACTTCATTAGCAGCATTATTTTTTTGAGGGTGATTTTTAGCGATGTATAAAAACATTTTCTAAAATATTTTGAAATATTTTGATTTGTTTTATTGTGAACATCATTTTGTGTGGGCACAAATACTTGTAGAATATTCAGATGGTTCATAGTAGGTTACTAAATTCAGTTAAATTCTCACGTAGGAAAAAGTTTCTGAAAAAAAAGATGGCAGATATGTAGATGGAAGAAACGGCGAATCAATTCACAAGTACATCTCCTAAGTTTCCAGAGCTTCTCAGTCTGTTGAGATGTAAATAACGTTTTATTAAAATGTAATTATTATTTCCTATTTATTATAATAATAAATCATATTTAAACGCTCTTGTTCCTCCCCTCCCCCCGTGAGCACGCACGTTCAAGCTGTCTAAACCAGAGTCGACCTTGCCATCGGGTGTAAGGTGCAAATGTTCAGCTAATGATAAGCCAACAATATGCAGCCACTGTTTAAACAGTATATCTTCAAAGTATAACACTTTTGCAATACTCCATTTAGCGATAATATTATTGACTGTGTTCATGAAAAACAACGTAAGCCTGTAAATTTTAAATACCAACCTTTACACTCGCTTAGGCTTATTAATAAGTCACCTATTGACAATCGAAGGGCGTCGTATGAAAATTATTTTATATTATTCATTCGCAGATAACAATATGTAAATGAATTGGAATATTGTCGTGAAGTAAAACTCCCAAAATATTCAACAAATTCAATACACATTTTTTACATTGTACCATACTTCGAACAATAATTTTAGAGAAGTGATATTCTACACTTGAAAAATACTACCGAATCTAGGTATCCTGTTACCCACTACGTCACTCACTACGTCATCAATAGGCATCTACGTCACACGTTTCAAAGTGCGAGTGTATTGGCCTAATTGCTGGAGTATTTAGACAGTGGAATTTGATAAGTGGTGTTATGAAATTAACCTTTAGAAGCGTATATTTTTAGAAAATTTGTATGAAAACACCCCCCTTTCTAATGAATTCTTAAAAATTATTATAAAATACAATTTGACATCTCAACAAGGACGAGAAATTGGAAGGGAATATGGATATATAGGCGTTTACAGGGCTTATTTATTTATTTATTTTATTTTATTAAAATAAACGGTACTCAGTGCCTTTTACATATTAAATTTTTACAGGAAATACACGAAATCATAATATAAGCACATAAAAAATGTTAAAATAATCCAGCATCAAATAAACATTGCATTAAAACATTAAACTTTAGAACCCAAATTGTATGCACACTAATCGATACATTCTGCCTTGAAATAATTTAGAAGTGCCAACTTGTAGGCATTAAAATTGACATCGAATGTATCGCCAGTATGCATAAACTTATTGCCTAGATTGTGGAGTCTATTGATGACAGAATTGCACCCATATGCTGTAGATGTGTTATTGGCGCAGTATTGAAGGGTATACCGAGTATTTCTAGACGGCACATTAAAATTAATAAGACTTATGACCTGTCATTGGCTGGGTTAAGTGGCCACTTGATGTATTACAACATTCCCCATTTCACCTAGTATTTGATATCCATATCTGCCAATATACAGTAAAATGGCGCGACGCTTCACATGTGAACACTCTCTGTCATCGACTGAGAAAATTGCTAAGCACTTAAGCAGAAACCTTTATGATTGCAAAATAATCTATTTTTATTTTGAAAACAAAAATTATATTTAAAAACCGTTTTGCGCATTCGATGAAAAATGATGACTATTCTTAAATTCTAGGCACGAAACTCACGGTCAAAAAGCCTAGTGTAGTTTTTATTTTTGTCAAATTAAAATTCTGTGGGTAACCGCCTTTTCCAAGCCATCCGTTATAATTTAAGATCGATCTTGTATAGAGTTGCATCAGGCCTGAAATGATTTTAACATTTCTCTCGACCAACTAATCTCACGTTTTGGGAAGGTTGCGAAATGTTGCCGAATTTCGGCAAGATGCAAGTTTCAGGCTACACGGCCCGCAGTTGGTAATACAGATTGCATTACTCAGTTACCATCAGCTGCTAGTTACCTACTAGGGATGCACATCTCTTTGAAAATATCGATATTTAAAATATCGACATCGATTCTGAAAAATCGAAAAATACAAGAACGCATTTAATTGATTGATTGATTGATATGGCATTTATTTTGTAGAACTCCATGATATTTTATGTTAAAATCAAAAAACGATTTTTTTGGTTCTACGTGATTTTATTTTATTAAGTTAGTGACAATTGTTTCGCCTTGTAAGGGCATTATCAAACAGTTTGACAAAAGTCGAAATGTCATACGTACCGTCACGTACGTGTCACCTAGAACCAAAAAAATCGTTTTTTGATTTTAACATTAAATTTATTTTTTAAAAAAAACGCATTTAATATTATGTACATACAGGTACTATAATTTATTAATTTTGTATCAAGTTATATATATTTATATTAAAACAAAAATTTAGCAACATTTAAGCCACCTTAAATCCTAATTATTAAATACATTAAAATAACGTGTTTTTTAAGCCTCTTTTAAAAACAATTTAAAAATTATATTCTCTTTTGCAGCACTTGTCGTCTACTTTTCAAGTTTTTAAAATCCTTAAGATTTGCTGAAACATTACCGGTTTTATTAGCAAATTTTTAAACCAGGTAAATAAAATAACCTCCTGACCGAAAAGCTTCCAGAAAAGAAAAAAAAACATGACATTTCGACTTTTGTCTTTAATCGTGACATGTCGACTTCAAAAATATACTCCTATTTTCAACACAACAAAAAAAATCGGTGTGCGTCGGACCACACGGTGGAAGTTATACTTATTTGGCCATTCTAATACACCCACTCACGCACACAAAACAGACAGGATATATAAATGAAATATAAGACATTTTTCAATATTATTCAATATATATTTATATTCAATATATTATACGTGACTTCATTATTATATTATACACCTATATTATCATTATCAGTTTATTTCTTCTATAATCATTCATTCATCTTTAAGTCACGGAGAAAAACCGAAGCCATTGCAATAGCGTATTTTCTAAAAAGATAATTCGCTAAAATGACGCGTAAGAAGTAAATAAACAAAAGAAATGACAACTGTCAAAGTCAGACCAATACAAGCATCAGTGACTGTGGCGCCATTTTCTCTTAAGCGCCATTTTCTCTTAAAAATCAGCGTGACGCGGTTTCTCGACCAACATCCCACCCCAAAGTGTCTAACGGGCGCAAAGAAGTATAACTTCAAAAACGCTCTGATTTTATTATCAACAGTATCGTGTATAAATATCATGATGATAATATGTGTTAGTTATTAAGGTTTTTAAAAAATCGATATTTCAAAAACATCGATACATTGTGTGCATATGTGCATCCCTATACCAACTCGCTAGTAACTGGATACTTGGTACCGCGGACGAATAACTCGGCTTTTGGCAATGTTTCAAGTTTCATACATTTTCACAACAATGTCCATTTCTCTTATTACAGTAGTATGCTAAAGTTACGATCACTAATTGAAAACGCTTTTTAGGTGTTTTACAACACTACTAAAGAATATGAAATATTTTGCTTGTCACAACTCATAATTAATCAGTTAAATTTTTTAAGTTATGATATTTTGGCATGTTCTTAGATTTTCATTCTATGAAATTGTTTTTTTTTAAAATTATTTATATTCATGTGATGCCTTGGACTGGCGCGGAAGCGTAAGACCAATCATCTTGCCTTCATGAAATAAATTATTAAGATAACCAATGCAGTGCCCTATGCACCATTGGGTGGAAATAAGGGAGAGTAGTAGTAATAGTATTTTGTGCCTACTTTAATATTTATCGAGGAATACAAAAGTTAGTGTAAGAGGTACAATGCTATGCCCCTTAATGGTCTGACAATGCTCAAAACAGAGAGCTGTGATTGGTTGGGGGATCTACCAGCTTCTAATGAAAGCTGTTACTAGCACCCTACTAGAATATTAGACATAATAGGGTTTTTTAACATCCTTGGTATTTATTTATCACAGTTTACCTTTACGCAAAGGAGTACAATAATTTTATACTGCATACGATAAATTGCGTGTTTTACTGCAGTTCACACATTTACAAGGGTATCAGAACATTCTGATGTTCAGTTTAGTACAGAACACTGAATTAAATAAAATACGCAAATGGCACTAACATGTGAAATATCCTCTGGATTCCGTCTGAGGTTTCATGTTTAACAGAAAACCATAAAATTAACTTTAATGTTACTCGAATATCATTTTGAATAGGGAGCAAAACAGCATCTTATGTATAACCCCAGTGAGGACAAATTTACTTTATTAAACTAAGTATTTTATAATAATGATCGTAAATAAATTAATAAATGTAAATAAATGATTATTACTGTAGTACAGCCTCTTTGATCTTATTCGCTTTAAATGGAATACACACATACTTTAACCTTTCACATTCTTTTACTTAAATAAATAAGAAAATGTTTCTAAAAGTGATAACGTCAAATAAATCAAATTTCACAGTACCAGCTTTTTTAATTATAAAAAGGCAAATTAACTATTTCTCTTGCGGCTTGATTCCTATTTTCAAGCACGACCCGCTTAAGTTTCTTTGAAAAAACTACCTATTTACAAACTGAAATATGTGCAAATATCATAAGATTGCATAGATTTCTTAATTATTAAAAAAATATATTTATAATATTATAGTATAATAATAAGTTTATAGTTTGATGCTTTAAGGTAACAAGTTAGGTTTTTATACCATTTGATTGGCTATTTGATAACAATATATTATATTAAAAAAAAAAAAAAAAAAAAAAAAAAAAAAAATCTTAATTCATTTTCTCGAAAACTATGGGTCAAATCAAAAAAATTTACTCAACAAAATCGATTTTAAAATATGATGTAGATTCACTGGTTTCCCGCTTGAGCGTTGAGTTTTGTCACGGTGTATGTTGTGCATTAATTATGAAGAGCTGCGGACATTGCAAACAAATATTTGTGATTAATCTTAAGGATTTAGATCAGACTTAATCACCTCGGCTGAAAACAAACCGAAATGATTGGCTTTACATATCTACGACTAAATGGTCCTGTAAAATTAGGTGCTTTTAGACAAAGAATAACGAATCTCATACAAATTTCAGGAAGGCATGGATATGGGAGCTAAGGGAAGGCAGAGCGGCACATGACAGTCTCTGGCTGGAGAGTTTGAGACTTAGAAGATAGCAAGCGAAGCAGCTACCAACTGGATCCCCCCCTCAACCTGGAGGTGTGAGAGATGTGGTCGACTGTCCAGGTCTCGTATAGGACTTCACAGTCACCAGAGAAGCTGCTTTTCTCGGCTACCTTCCTGATGAGTGCCGCATCTTCATTGTCTTCCGAAGACGGACGATTGCCATATTAAGATTGTAAATAAGGCAAGGAATACGAATTTTACAAGCGACATGTTAACATAATATTTATGTTTGAATTACGGTTTATCCGCATTTTATTTTTAAATGTAAATATTTTGGCAAGCTCTAAGATTACTTATTGCGGTTACATAATCTCTGTCTAAACTAAACTTCATAATACAAGAGGCCTGTTGCCTAGGCAGCTGATATGATAATAACTTCTCCAGATTAAATAACAACTTGCATTTAGACATTATTATTTGCTGTAATTAATATGATAAGTGTCGTGGGAGGTTACGAACAGAATTAAATAATAACGGTTTATCTGAATTCCTAAATAATAATGAGACTTTGCATTCTAAAAATTGTCAAGATAAATTGATAAGCATTAAAGTGCATTATGAAGTGAACAGCTGCTTATTTGCAGCATTATTTCGGTGATTAAAAATGTGATCATCGATAATTATGAATATTTGAGTTATGTTGCATTTCTCGGGGTCATGACTTTATTACACGATTTAAACTTGTAAACACAGATGACACATGGTATGCATAAAAACATGTTATGCAATAGCTCGGAATAAGTGGTAACCTACACTAAAACTCACGGTTTTGAGATGAAACTAATTTTTTAGATTAAAATTTTACGCGTATGAATAATTTTAATTTAAAAAAGGAATAAAAAACTACTGCACTTTAATTTTAAAAAGGAATAAAAAGCGATTGCACTTTTCACACAATGATAAGGCATTGATAACGTAAAGATTATCATAAGTTTTCTACTCTAAACTCGATATTGTAATTATTATTATTGAAATAACCTTAACAATATGTTCACGATATTTATAACAGCTTGAATTTAAACAATACAACATTGTGAATGTATACAAATACTTGTAGACAAATTACTGGATTATACCCATGCTGGGCTGATATCAGATATTATTGATATCCCAACAAAGACAGAGAAACACTGCAAGCGAATGTGGATTAACCCAGCCAATGACAGGTCATAAGCCCTGTAAACGCCTGGATAACCCACATTCGCTTCCAGAGCTTCTCTGTCTCTGTTAGGATATCAATAATAATCTATGTATTATTTGTTTGTATGTGTAGACTTTTAACCATAGGAACATTAATTTACTATGACTGTGAAGCATTCGAATTGTATTTAATAAACTCGATAATCCACGTGACAGTAATATACTTCTCTATTCCCACGTGACATTTTCACCACTTCAATCAATTATTGCCGTTTTGATATTAACGCAATCAAAGAAAATTTAATTAACGATTACTTTATAATACAAAAAAATACGTTATTACTACTACTACTACTTTCCCTTTATCCGCACCCAATGGCGCATAGGGCACTGCATTGGTACACCAAATGCAGTGTATCTTGATCGTTTTATTACATGAAGGGGGGATGATCAGTCAGTCATTTACATTTTGTGATTTAAAATTTTAGTCAATTCCGCTATTTCAAATAGTTTTTTCTGAATAACAAGACTAGATGAAATCGCCCAGGTTGGTGCTGAAGAAAAATAACAAAAATAATACAGTACGCCCAAAGCCTTATTACTTATTAGTGTTGAAAATACTAGAGAGTGATTGAAGAGGTTAGTCGGCCGGCGGGGTCTAACATTGGCACACTTTGCAGACGATCTCATGCAATAGTCCGTGATGTAATCCTGAGGATAGCAGCCACGCTCGCTAGACTTGCCATCATTTACCATCGCCCCACAAATGACCAAACGGCTTCACTTTCTGTGACCCGGTTCTGAAAAGTGACCTCTTTATATCGAGTACCCTGCGTACGGAATACATTATTATAATCGGTCTAATTAGAGCGACGTAAGCCGATTAAGGCGATGCACTGCGCGGAGGCGTGGATCGAACAAAAACGAAACATTCCATACTTAATATTACCTAACTCCTAACTTGTCAATGCAAACTGCGTACAAATATGATAAGTCTCAGTATAATCTCGGGAAAAGGGTTTAGTCGAGCAAGGCGGAGAGTGGTTTAGACCAAAAAGCCGACTTCCTTGAGATCTCAAAATAAACCGGCTGCCGATCTAATCAGACGGGCTCCGTGCATTCGTTCACCACGCTGTCACGCTGCACGCCGCACGCCGCGTGCTCGTGCTGCGTCGTCCCATAACGCAGACATGATTGTGTACCTACCTTCTAATAATTGCCGCGTTCTTCTAACCGCACTTTGGCGTATTTATTATCGTTCGTGCAAACTTGGCTGCGTTTCATTGCGCGTAATATGACATTCATGATGTAATGCGATTAAATGCCTACACATTTCTAGCTGTTTGTTGGTTCCTCGATGTGCCAGGTGTATGGAGAATATTATTGTGCAATTTTAATAACAATAATTGTTCTAGGTTTTAGCCACAAAACCAAAGATGTTAAAACACCCATTATAAAGGCAATACGGAGCGCGGCGTGGGGATATGATACTTTCGTAGTAGTGTTTACTAGAAACTGGTAAATCTCCATCCAATAACATACACTTGTTTTAAGGATATAGCATATATTGTACCTTTTCAGGTTTTTTTTATGGGAACTGTTCTTAGTGCTATTCCGATCACTTCTATCTTTATTTATTTATTGATTTATTTACTCATTATACACGCCTATACAGGGATTTCATAAAAAAGAAAATACAAAACATATTTGGAAATACATAAAAATGCAAAATATATATAATACATATGCCTTATAGAAACTTTCATTATGGATTAGCGGGAACACAAAACAGTTTATTCTATAAGGACTAAGGGAATGCACCACAAAACAATACTAGAGTTTATTACAAGTTGACTTGACTGATCCAATGCTGGAGTTGAAGAAGATCAACACCCTCGCACACATCTTCCTTGCTTTTAAACTCTCGCGAAATTGACCAACATTAATTTGAGAGTGTAGTAAATTTACTACTTCATACGATAGTACTAATTTCTGATAATATACATTTTTATAATTATTTTGCTAGCTCTAAGCTCTCTTGAAGTAAAATTAGACAGTATAGTCGGCTACTTCGTTTGTCGTATCTTCTACTTCATACCACATGACATTACCCATTTACAATAGGTCAACTTTCTGAAGTATTTCGGCAAACTCCAGGGAAGCGTAGATGTAGAGCTTACATTAAAGATATTGGTATTATGGTAAATATATATATATTCTAGTTGCGTTTGTCGCTTCGAAGGTAGCGGCAGTTGTTGCAATCCCTTGCATGACATTAACCAGTAGGCAGTGTTTGTTACTCCAGCACTAGATTACTATCTGAAATAAGATTAAAATCTTCTAAAGGTCGTGGAATGAGCAATCAATAATTACATTCATCATCATTCTACATTTCCTGTCCTAATGTAGAGCATTTGAACACAAACTGACTGAAAATTTAAGAATTCTTTTTAAAAAATACGAGGACATTTCTGACTTGAAAGTGTACGGGAGTTGGCGGCTAAATTGTATGTTCAGGGCTTCTTTCCTCGATTAAAATCCTCAGTCAAATCCATTTCCTTGGAATATTCAAACGCGTTCCTTCGTCGCACCGAATATGCACAGGGTACGTAGCAATTTACACTGTGTTACTGTATTGTAATTAATTGTAATTGTATTTTAACTTTAACGCTGTTAATCTAATTAAAAAAATAATTTCTAGTTTGCATTTTGGAGTATACACATCGACGTGTAACAGTCAAATGATCTGAATTGACTTTTTGAGATTTTGCCGCAGCAAAATAATTAACTAATAACATCAAAACCTTTATTTTTATTGTAAACATTTCTTGATTTGAACATAATTTTCTTTTTTCAAATTGGTTCAAAATGTAAAAGAGTAACAGAGTTAATGGTGCCTTAAAGTCGGTAGTATCCAAAAGAGGCTAAATTGGCAGTGCATAATGGAATTCTGGTACCAACCCTTATGTATGGAAGCGAAGCATAGAGTTTGAAAAATTAGGATGAAAGTAGATTGAAAGCAGTTGAAATGCGATCTCTCAGGCGAATGTGTGGTTGTTTCCTCTCTCTTAATGCCCTCAGAAATTTATTTTGTATAAAAAGTGGTGCTATGTTATGTATATTGCCTAGAAATTAATGTCAATTTATTATTCCTACCTACATGGCTCTGTGTATTCTTCTTCTTCTTTCCCCACGCTCGCTCCTATGTGGAGCATGTGGGACATCACTAGATGCCTCCGGGAGACCCTGTCACCAGCCAGCTTGCTCTCGCCTCCTCCCACGTCAGGCCCGTACCCATCAGCTCCGCCGAATACATCCGTAGGATGATCATCGACGGTCTGCCAGGACGGTAGACTGTCGATGACCTGCAGGCGTAAAGAAGAGGCAGCTCGGGTTCAGCCCTCCCCGAGCATCCGGAGTACATGCCAAAGCAGGTCCAACGCCGCATCTTCACGGCTCCAGTTATTGGAGGTTGCTGCGTCCGTTTCCAAACTTCAGCGTTGGTTATGAAGTCAAACCACCTAATAACATTAGTTAGCATAACATTAAAATATAAAAAATAAATAAGGAGTGAACATTTCATTCAAATATTCTCTGATTTTTAGTGAATTTCGCATCGCGTGAATAAAATGCGAAGCCTGAACTATTATTCACAATCGAATCAATCAAAACGATTTTGTTTTATCAGAGGATCGCGACGGTTAAAAAAAA
>JAGVSP010004774.1:0-22851 GCA_022494985.1 Micrasema minimum
GAGGCAGTAAACTAATTAAAAACAAAAGCAAATGATTAAATAACAGCTTCTGTTGCTCAATAAACGCTTGTGCGATCTTCATAAGGAGCATTCATTATAAACTTAATATTATTATAATACTAGAGAGATGGAAGATCTTAAATATAAGTAGGCAGTTGAAATCAGTATAGTTGGTAGTTAAGTAAGGATTTCATCAAAATGCATAGCAGTTTTATTTCCCATGTGTTCTTCTTTAGTCAGCCATTAAATTAAACTATAATTTTAGGAAAACGTATCACTATTTTAATTTTAACCACGCACCATCTCAGAATATATTTATAGTTGGTTCTTTCCGATTTTTTGGTTTTTTATTTCGAAAAAATGATTGAAAGATTACAATATCAAGGGAATTTTTAAAAATTTTTTACGATGTCATATGAATTTTTTAGCGCGGTTTGAAATAGCGCTTTTTCAAATCGCTCGCAAAATCCTCCATTTAGCGCGCATGCGGTGTGACGTCACAGCAATATAGGCCCTCACTACGGAATGAATTTCACGCCTTCCACGATAGACCGGGTATGACGTCATAAGCCAATTAACAGGCGTTAAAAGTCACTCGTAATTTCGTGTTTTTAAAACATAAAATTTATTAATAAAAACTAAATTTTTGAGTATTGTGTTTTTATATCGTTGGAATTGTAAAAATATACTTTAAAAATTTTTAAAGCTTTTTCAAGGATATTCATGTTATCGGAAGACCCTATTACAGGGGGAAAAACTAGTCAGATTTTAAGTTGGGTTTATCCCTAACGTACGCAAAGTAAAAATCTGTTTTTCATTTTTTTTATTGCTTTATTTTTTAGGATAAAACATATTCTAAATTTAGTAACACTCGTAGTTAAGTTTAAGTTCTTAAATTCTGAAGATTATTTTTTTTAAACAAATAATAAACAATCACAAGAGAACAGACAATATAAAATGCATGGTTCAGAGAATGGCAGCGACAATGAATCTATCACATCAGAATTATTATCTCAAATCTTGCAATTATTCATGGGACTGACTACAATGTTCACTATTGGTCGCGGTTATTTTAGATTTGCTGAACAAACCCAGAAGTATAAAATCAGATATTTAATTAACTAGGAAGTTAGAAATACAATAAATATTTGAATTGTAGAAATTCAAATTTTAATCACAATTATCTACGTTAGGCTTGTTACAAGTTTTTATTACGTTATTACTGTTGCATTGGTACTATCTATAAAAACTTAATTATGAAAACTCATTAATTCTAATCTTAATTTTTTGTAATAACATACTTACGATGAAAAGAAGATTCACTGGTGAGGCGCAACGCAACATCATTTCATTTGGTACCTACTTTTAATTTCCGAAATGATTGTATTAATTTTATATGTACTCAGTTATATTTCAGGAAGAATCCATTTTTAAAATACAGAGTTAAGCATAAAAGGGATAACAAGCAGTAAAAATAAGTGACAGAACCTTAAATTGGTGAAGCTAAGACAGTTAGAATAAAATGTGGACACACTCAAGACAGGATCGGGTCTACTTCAGTGAATGTTTAAATCTTGATAGGCTTACATCGAAGAAGTCCAGATCCCGTCTTGAGTTTCAATACGACACAATCGAGACAATGGGGCATGAAAACCATAGTTAGTTTTGTGGTGACTAAGAAACAGCACGTCATTATTTTTCAACCTACGGACTGGAATACAGAAAGTCACTTGAGTCAGTAAAGATGGTGCATCTATCATGCCATTTAGCAATTTAAATATGAAAATGGAATCAATGTTAGATCTACGCTTTTGGAGACTAGAAATTCTCAACACTGACTCCATATCTTCATAGGTGTAATCGTCTCTCCCCAGACCGATCATCCATGCTATTTTTCTGAGTAGGCGGTGTTGCACCGATTCAATATGGTTGATACGGCCTTCATAGGAAGGAGACCAGATTACAGAAGCATACTCCAAGAGAGGACGAAGAAGTGAGCAGTAAAGAGTTTTTAGTGTAAGAGGATTAGAAAAATCTTTTGATATTCTGTTAATGAAACCTAGTAGTTTTAACCATCATCATCCTTATGTGGAGCTTATGGATTCCACAAGCTGCCTCCAAGTCAAGCGATCGGCCGCCAGTTCCAGCGCATCCTCCCAAGTCAGGTCCGCGTCCCGCAGCTGTGACGCAAACTGCCGACGGATTGTCAACAGTGGACGTCCAGAACGACGAGAACCTGATGCCCTGTAAAATAGGCTTTCGGGAGGCATACGTGGTATATGGCCTAGCCAGCCGAAACGCCTTCGCCAGATGCCAGTAGATACCTACCAAGGGTTGCTGCCGTATAAAATATTAAGTTAAAATATCGTTATAAAGAAACAAAATGAACCTACTCTATTACTATAATATATTATTACAGCAGTGTTACAAATGCACCAATTCAGAATAATGACAGTGGTAATTACATAAAACATTTAACTGAATAAAAAATACATAATTACCATTAATTTTTTAAAACAACACTTTTGCACTTATTTTAATTGGTTGAAATTAAAATGATAAAGGCAACCAATATGACCGATAATTAAAAAAAGTATATTTGTTACAATTTGAATAAATTGTATGAAAATCGTTATGAAATATCTAAATTGTATTTTACGACCTCGCTAAAAATAAAGTTATATTCGTTTATTAATGCAGAAAAAGGAAAGGTCAAAATATAGATCATATTGGATTTTTTCGTAAATCCGCATTTTATTTAACCTTTCTAGGCAATTACTGTAAAAGCATTTTGGTTAATTGTTATTTTTTAATTGTAATTTATTGTAATCCTAAAATAACCAGGACGCGGGATCCTGCAGGCGTAAAGAAGAGGCAGCTCGGGTTTAGGCTCTCCCGAGGTATTAAGCCAGGTCCAACGCCGCATCTTCACGACTCCAGTTATTGGAGGTTGCTGCGTCCGTTCCTTAACTTCAGTTATACCTGCACTCGAAATATTTTTTAATATTTACTCTTTTGAATATAGGATTAGGTTAAGATATCTACTTCTATTTTAAACAAAATAATATAACAGTTTTAATGTACTGTTATCTTGATAGTATTATAAATATCGTGAAGGCATGGTGATCGTGATAGGTCTATGCTCCAGTTTTTTTTGTCAGTCAAATAATCATTATTATTTAATATAGGCCCACCGAGGCTAATACGAGTAAGACCAAACAATTCAATTTTATTTAAACATATAATATCGACGCTTGACAGCCTGTTTATTTAAACTCTTCATAGATTTTGCAGGGTAAAAAGAAAATATTTTAAAAAAAATCAACATAAAAAATATACTTACTTGTAATTAAATTTAATCAGTGCTTTTCAAAAGAGGCAGTTCGGCAGTTCAAGTTCTGGTACCAACCCTTATGTATGGTAGTGAAGCGCGCCACAGTGTTGGAAAAAGAAGGACGAAAGTAGATTGAATGCAGTTGAAATGCGATCTCTCTGGCGAATGTGTGGTAAGACTATGTATGATAGGTGTACAAATGTCGAAATTAGAGCAGATTGCAAGGCTGAGATAAGCATTATCGACAAAATTAAGAAAGGTCTTTTACGATGGTTCGGTCATGTAGAGCGAACGGATGACGAAAGAACGGCTAAAATATATGATGCGACTATGCCTGGATGTAGAAATCAAGGAAGGCCGAGAAAGACATGGCATGCTCAAGTAAAACAAGTGCTTGAAAGTGGCATGTAAGAAGTCGGAATAATCGTCGTGCGTGCATGAGAAGACGTATGAATGTGGAGGAAGCAAGAGAAGTGTGCCAGGACAGAGTGGTGTGGCGTTCTATCCTCTCTGCCTACCCCTTCGGAGAAATGGCGTGATGGTTAGTTAGTTAGTTATAAAATCAAAAATAATATTTTATTTTATTTTTTATTTGTTTATGGACAGCCAAAAGACACTTATTCTAAATATATACAATATTAATGTCCAATTATAGGCTGTCTCTCAATCACTACTAAAATTATAAAAATCCGTATGTACCCAATTGAAGACATTTTCATAAAAACAACACCCTTCAAAAGGACCAGTTCTGCAGGAGAAGACAGAAGACATATTATATAATACCTACTTCGAAGAAGGATTCTATTTTAATGAATACCTACTATTCATTTATCATAATATTATCTTTAATTGAAAGCAAAATAAAGCTTAATGACTTGTTTTCCTACCTAAATATTTGATTCAGACTTCTAAAACAGCGTAACATTTTAATGATATATTATTAATAAATGTAGAATAAAATTATAAATTTTAAAAAAACGAGCATCACGATTTTTTGCAAATGAATTTTTCCATATTGCCTCAGTTTCCTCTATGCAAATTTTATCTTTAAAATATGAAATGTCAAAAAGAGAAATTATACTAATATTATCTGATTAATAAATAACAGCGGCGTTAAAAACGAAGACGAACCATATCTTTTTATTAGATAAGTTTGGTTTGGTCATAATTACATTAAAAATGAACTCAGCCTCTTTTATTTAATTTGCATACCTATACTATCTAAATATACAAAGTAAGATATGTATTATAGTAATTTAAGAGCATACTTCACCATGACTCGCGGCCGCTTCCCATACAACTGTATTCCTCGATTTTCTCCCTGGAATTTAACATTAGAGCAATGATTTTTTCAAAAATTTAGATATTGACCAGACGCGTATTTGCATGATCTTATTTATTAAATATTTTACTTGTTAAAGGAGATAAATAAATATTTAAAAAAATAAGACGATACAAATACGTATCTGGTCGATATCAATCAATATGTGAAAATCGACGTGCTCTGATGTTAAATTCCAGGGAAAAAATCAAGGAATACGTTTTGCGATCACAAAGTGACCATCGGGAGTATTGATTGGAGTATGCCTTAAGGTATGAAAGGCGTTGTGAACGCTTAATTTACTTTCATGTCCGGGTTCGAATCCCATTCCACGACAACTTGTATCCTGCTTTCTTGCACAGTCAATTTCCGACTATTAGAAAGCGGCCCCGAAATTTGAAATAGATATTATAAAGTATATTTGGGTATATCATAAAAGCTTCAATTTACGAATCATAGAGTATGACAAGTAGACTGTATATTAATTTTCTACAGGGTTTGATCTGCTCGATATCTTTCAAGAGAATAATTTCCGATGTATTAAATTTGGGAAAAAAACAAAGGATTCTACTTTTCTATCCGTTGAACGGCCACTAGTCACGTTGTGTTATATCGTGAGTGTTATGTATAAATGGCGTTTGTATTGAGCTTATTGCTTTCATCCGGTTCGAAATCCTGACTCCACGACAAAGTGCTTTCTGGCATTCGTTATTTCCGACTACGTGAAAACAGCCCCGAAATTGAAATATATCGTTACATGAAATGTCTTTATATCATACTTGAGACATTTCAACGAATAATAGTGATAATAGATTAAGGGATATTATGACAAGTAGACTGTATATTAATTAGCAACGAATTCAAGTATTTATTTTCATGAGAATAATTTCCGCTCATTGTTTTGCTAAAGTTTTCGATATAATTTCGCTACCTTAGGCTAAAAAAACGATCTAATTCAAAAAAGGTTGTAATGATGTTCATCACAAAAGACTGAAAAAAAACCCTTATAATATAATTAGTATTTTAATCTTTCTACAAAAATAAGAAGAAGTCGATTTGATAAACGTATGGTGTTTACTTACTTCTTCTGTTATTTCCTAGAAACGTTGATGTTTTGATGCGATTCCTTTGTTTTCACTCCTCGTTTTCAATTTTTAAAAACTCGATTAAACCTCAATACTATTTTAAGAAAAAAGTTTTTTTTTAGTAGTTGGTTTTAAGTTTATCGAATTCAATATTTAATGATTTGGACGGCATATTTTTTTTAAATTTTTTTTAAGTTTAATAGATATTTCATATTTTTACAAATAAACCTAATTCAAAAAGACATAATTAATTATAAATATCATACTTAAAGACTGAAACCTCACCAATACACATAAGACAGGCTCTTGTTTGGTTATTTATTACGCTAAAATACATAAAGGTACATTAGGTAGGTAAATTAAAGATAATCTAGGTAGTTGCAAAATGAACAATTAAGTAAACAAAGTTAAGTAGTAATCATAATGGGTATTTCCAAAAAAGTAAATTTATGTAGTGCAAAGTTAAACAATTTAAAGGAGCAATTTGTAGTAATCATAATAATAAAACCTTGATAAAATTTTACATAAAGTTAAAGTAGTAACAATTAAGTAAGTTTATCGTCCAACAATTTTAATTATATTTTAATATGTAAATACAAAGGTATTTAGACAAAGGTTTTTTTTAATCTTTTTATCAACTTTTATCAACAAATGTGCACAAAAACTTGTAGACAAATTACTGGAATTATACCCATGCTGGGCTAATATCAGATATTATTCATATCCCAACAGAAACAGAGAAACTCAGCCACTTAACCCAGCCAATGACAGGTCGTAAGCCCTGCAACGGCTAGATAATCCGCATTCGTTTCCAGAGTTTCTCTGTCTCTGTTGGGATATCAATTTATCAAATGTATTTACAAATCGCGTAAAGACGTAGGTACTTAATATCAAAAGTTTAAGCTGGCGGGACCCCATATTGTAGACTTCACTGAAAATAAGAAGGCACATGATATTGATATTATGAGAAACTAATATGGTTATTTCATCGATGATATTAGATTAAACTATATTAGATATAATATATTAGTTATCCTATCAGCGAGGTACTTCATCATTCGCTGTTATTAAGTGTCTATCTGCATACAAAAATATACTTGAAAACGGTAAAAATGGTATTTATGACTCGATTTATTTAAATCGCGTGGTGGGTAAAGTAAAAACAGATGGGACCATTTTTTGAAATATAAATATTTACCTTACTTTTTGATATGAGTTCAACATTGAACTACCTCAAACGAGTTCATTTATGTTTATATGCTTACGCACTTTAGGTATTGTGATTTTATCTTGAAATTATTTAGTCTGCTTTATAAAATATCAAGATTTTCTATCACTAAATACTTACGTAATATTCCTTCTATTCTGTACCACTCTAGTCATTAAACATCATCATCATCATCATACCATATCCGCTCCCTATGTGGAGCATATATAATCACCAAACTGCCTCCAGGCCAAGCGATCGGCCGCCAGCTCCCGTGCATCCTCCCAAGTCAAAACCACGTCCCGCAGCTCTGACGCAAACTGCCGACGAATTGTCAACAGTGGACGACCAGGACGCCGAGAACCCGATGCCTTGTAAAATAGGCAAGCATGGTGGCGGCTCTCGGGAGGCATACGTAGTATATGGCCTGGCCAGCCGAAACGCCTTCGCCGGATGACAGTAGATACAAAGGTCATTAAACTGTCAAAAGTTTTTTGGAAATAATGTCGTAAAGATTTGAACAACATGCTGGCTAATAAAATTATTCTGTAATAAACTCATAAACCTTTTTTAATAATTATTACTTATTTTATATTTATATACCCGTAGTAATGCACTATTTTACTGTAGCCAATCATCGACCAATTACAGTGGTGCTCATGAACCCAAAACGAAGAATGCACGCACTGGCTAACAAGTATACTAACAATATTGATGTTTTTAACACAATCGTGCGTAATATTTTAGCAAAAAAAAGTGTCTGGATTCCATCTTGGCGGTAATGAATAGACCTACTGTGTAATCTAAAAATGTTTTCATTTTACGTGAGACACGTCTAAAAAAAATTACGTTGGGTGCTTTATACAAAAAACCAAGTACAACAAAGCAGGTATCATGCGTAATAGTACTTGCAAAAAAAAAAATTTTTTTTTTATTATAATCAGTGTCTAAAAAGTTTTCATTTTACGTGAGACATGTCTAAAAAAATTACGTAGGTAAACGTAATAGGAGTTTCAATAAAATAATTTTACAATTATTAAAATATAACAATGGAGTTTAAAAAAATGCAATTAAAAATTTGATAGCATTCAGCATGATACTTAAGGATGTCGGTCTATCGAATGACCTAATCCTTTATCTTAGCGCCAATTTAGAAGCGAGAGTATATGAATATTATTCCGTTAGAAAATATGATGATTAAAAAAATAAACAATGTATTAGGAGCTTTCATGGTCACGTTAAGAGCCAAACCTACTAACTTCCCACGCACTGTCTTCTAACCAAATAGTACATATTTTCAACTTAGTTTAAAGTTCCGCTAAAGTTAATAAGAACATGTTTAAGTGTGGGAGGTACATAGTACAAAGTAGGCAATCTTTATTAAATACGTTACTTAGTTGTTTAGTAGTATTGTACTATCAACACAATCGATATGGACTGTAATTTGATATTAGCGGTGTGATTTTTATGAGTTTAATAAGTAGGCGAAGATTTTGATATCTGATTGCTAATAATCCATTTTTTATAAGAAATATTGCGTTACGTAGGAAGATACTTTGTGAAATACATTTCATAAAAAAACGAAAACATTTTATCGGAAATAATAAGTTATAGAACTCCTACCTAAAATGTAATTCATCGATAAACACGACTTTTATTTGCAATTAAACTTTTGTGAAATAATTTTTTATAGGTTTAATGATAAAATACTACACTATTTTTTATAACAAGTGTATTATGTATGTATTGCTTGATGTGGGCTTTCAAGTTATTGTTGATGGGCTAAATTGGCACTCCACGTGCGTGGGTTTTAAAATTAACATTGGTGAAACCCATGTCATGTGTAACAGCTCGCGTCAAGATGCCCAGATACCCCTGGCTTTGTCGGGAGTCATCGAAAAGGTCGAGTGCTTCGAATACCTGGGAGCGTACATGACAGAAAACGGCAGAGTTCAGAAAGAACTGGGAGTGCGGCTTGGAGTAGCGGGCGCCGCATTCAGCAGTATGAAAGCTGTCTGGAGATCGGATATTACTCGGTTAAAACAAAATCCGCCTTTACAACGCCTGCATCACACCTGTTCTCCTCTATGGCTGCGAATCGTGGCACCTAACCAGAGCCCAAGATAGTATGCTTCTGAATTTTGAGAATTGGTTAGATTCGATTTAATTTTAGGTGTGCGGTGGTTTGGCTTTGTAAGGAACACAGACGTGAGGCCACGGCAACCCTTGGTATCTACTGTCATCCGGCGTAGGCTTTTCGGCTGGCTAGGCCATATACCACGTATGCCTCCCGAGAGCCTTAACATGCTTGCCTATTTTACGAGGCATCAGGTTCTCGGCGTCCTGGTCGTCCACTGTTGACAATTCGTCGGCAGTTTGCGTCAGAGCTGCGGACGTGGACTTGACTTGGGAGGATGCGCGGGAGCTGGCGGCCGATCGCTTGGCCTGGAGGCAGCTTGTGGATTCCATATGCTCCACATAGGGAGCGAATATGGTATGATGATGCTTGATAGGGCACTGCGTTGGCACCCATTGGGTGCGGATAAGGGAAACTAGTAGCTGAATTAGTAAAGCTTGATAGAGATGCATTATACATCAATTTAAACAGCATATATTTTCCACATTTTCCCACAGATATCAATGGTGAATTTTTGTAAAATTTATTTAAGATACTGATTTTATTTATTGCGTGTTGGACTGCCGTGCATGAGGTTGCGGGTTCGATTCCCGATGGGGGTCAATACGAAATATTTAATTGAATGTATTATCACATCAGAATATTTCATACGTGATACCTTGGAGTGGCGCTGAGGTGTAAGACTGATCATCTTTCCTTCATGTAACAAATGATCAAGATTCACTGCACTCGGTGTACCTAATGTAGTGCCCTATGTACCATTGAGTGCGGGTAAGGGAAAGTAGTAGTAGCAATAGTGTCTATTTATGGAATATTAAAAAAAACTATCACAATAATAGCATATTACATTTTGGTTGGATAATCAAAAATGTTTTTATATATATATATAAATATATATATTATTTACCATTAAGACCCGTAATAACATTTTGTTTCCTTCATTTTATAGATTTTATCGATTTAAATGCCGATCGAAGATAACTAAATTGCATTTACTGATTTGTTGATATTTATCTTAATGAATACAACATTAAATAAATTTTTATTTCGTTTCATTTTTATTGCATAAGTTTTAATATTTTTTAACATTCATATGTATTATGATAAATTGCACGTTGAAAGCACTCGAACAAAAACAAGGAACCGAGTAAAGAAGTAATTTTGTATTGCGTTTATTTGCCAAAACACCGTTCTAATATATGTTAAGTGTGAATAAAAAATGTATCACTTTAAATTATTTCAACCTCATTGTTTCATAGAGACAATAAACGTTTGCAACATTTTGAGTCAACAATGAGCTTTGTTCCTTGAAAAAAATGTATACAATTAAATACACACCACCAACACTATTTTTTGTCGTCTTGTAAATAAATACTTCATTTGACAAAAAAACACGTTTATCTAAAATCACTAAAACGAATCTTCTAACGATTAATCTTCTTACTTTAACTCAATAATCATTCATTATAGATTAGTTTTGTGATAAATGATTACGTTGTGTAAAATAAGTCTCGAATTTTTTTTATCATTCTAGTTTGAAGGATGAAGAGTATTATAATTAATATTCTTATTAAAATTTACGCCTAAAGCATGATGTTAAATAAATTATAATATATTGTTACCATTTCCCACGTGAAATCTTGATCTATTATTAAAAACTTAAAAGGATCCCGGAAACCAATATAAGCGTTTATTATTAGTCTTAAACCGGTTGTAGGAATCGAACTTATTTTAGTTTCGTCCTTATGGACGAAAAATAGAGCGTTAAAATACTAATTTATGTTTTCAAGTATTTCGTAAATCAACTTGATTGTAGCCACCGCTATAAATTGTGTAGATCAGGTTTGCTACAGATTTGTGGGAAAGTATGTTTTATAATCCTATTTTATTAATTTATTGAGGTGATATCTCTTTTGAAGCTTCCTAAATGTCAACTTACTGTTTTTATTGTTTCTTTATTAACCAAACACTATTGACAAGGTCACGTGATTCGAGTATAATTTAATCCTTGATGAATTTATATTTCCCATAAAACGATTATTGAGATGTACCTAGGTATGCTTTTATGGCTCTGCTGTAAAATTTGTTTTTCCTATTGTAGCCCCATTAAGGAGTAAGTACGTCTTTATTACAGTTTTACATTTAACCAAATAACAACTGTTAAAAATCACAGGAATTCTAAACAAATAGCAAAAATATTTCATGCCAAGTAAAAATTGATCATGCTTAATTATATCTAGAAGGCCCATTTTTTTTAAAATACGAGGAATTTTGATAGCACCTTATGCTATAGGGTATTAAACAACTATTTTGGGTTTTTCTGTTAAGGATTGTCATGGCAGCACATATTTCAATAATAAGCAGATTTTTACAAAAAACTATTTTTTTAAAGATTCTTAAAAAGTTGTAACATAAACATGAACCATATAATTGTTTGTTCATTGAGCATATTATTATTATATTAATATTATTATTACTTATAAATTATCAGTAGGTAATCGTAACTCAGGACTATTTCCTAAGTAAATAGTTGACCTTTAATGGCGTATCTCCCACAAGAGGTGATTGGATTTGTTAGATGGACAAATTGGACAATAGTAACGATTTACGCTAGTATTTGTATACGGTACGCCACAACTCTTAGTTTCCAAAATTTTTTGGCCAGTAAAATTTTATTCCAAATATATTTTAAAAGTTTTATTAATGAAAGAGAGTGCGAATCAATCGGAATAACATGATTTTTTTGTGTATTTTTTAATTTTAGATATTTTTTTTACAAAGTACGCGAAATACATAATATTTACTATTACCTTCTACCATAATATTTTGAACAGATGAATTGAAATTTCCTCTTCTTTGAAATTAGAAATTGACTTTTAGAGAAGACTCCTTTCCATATCTAAGTGATAGATCCAGAATGGGACTCTTTATCAGGCCTTCAAAAGTTCATTAAACAGTCTTTCTCGAAAATGAAGATAAGTAAAATTATTGGAGAATTAAATATTTCTTGGGTGATTCTATTTCAAATAATCACCAGCTCCATCACTTCTACTGAAGCATTTCCGAATTAAAATGAATTAAAATGTGGTCCACTATGAGAAAAATTTTATCCTAAAAATAATTATCATTATCATGTCAGCCCGTGATGTTCCACTGACTGCTGGACAAAGGACTCTCCCTGCATGTTGAGGGGTAAGGGGGTTCGGCACACCATTAAAACACCATGCTTGCCTCGCTGGTTGATGAATCTTCCGTTTTCGGTGGCCTTGAGAGTATTCTTAATAACATAAATTGCTAAATTGCTAAATGACATGATAGATGCACTACCTTTACTGACTCAAGTGACTTTTTGTATTTTAGTCCGTAGGTTGAGAAATAATGACAAGCTGTTCCTTAGTCACCACAAAACTAACTATGGTTTTCATGCCCCTTGGTAAAATTAAGACGGGATCTGGACTTCTACGGTGTAAGTCTATCAAGGATTTAAACATTCACTGAAGTAGACCCGATCCTGTCTTGAGTGTGTCCATATTTTATTTGTAACTGTCTCAGCTTCACCAATTTAATGTACTGTCACTAATTTTACTGCTTGTCCCTATTATGCTTATCTATGTATTTAAAATGGATTTTTTAAAGGAGTAAGGAGTAAGGACTTATCTACTTAATTTTGAATAATTTAAGGTGTTTCACAAAATTAGCAATCATTATTATTCCACCTTATAACATGCCCTCACTACTCACTGGCTAACCTTTGATAAGGTATTAATTTTTCATTTTTATTATTTAGGCCCAGGAGTTTCCTATCACCGTGCATGTTGTGTTACTTGATGTTTAAGAGTCTAGGTGCGGTGTGAATTTCCGCCTCAGTAGGCTCCAAGGTCCGGGTCTACCCAAGGTGAGTGGACAGTATGGAAATCGGAATATTGCACCACGGCCATTATCAGTCGCCTGGGAAAATCCCATTATCCGCACCGCTAATTGCCGGCCAACAAAAGCACATATTGTCTTAATACCACTTGGTTCTACACGGATTCTGGTCTACAACGGCTGTAGACTTATTAATTGCAAATAAAGTAGACTTTAATAGTACATGTAATAAAAACCCTCGGTTATTTTAACTTTATCGTTGCGATAAAGATCTGACGCGATAATGACCTTTTGCGTTTTTCCACGGAAATATTTTGGGTAGAGTTAACAGTAAGACTAACAACTTTTTTTATACGTATAAACACCAGAAAACGCAGCTTTTATTGTTTGATTTTTACTATTGAGGAAGTTCCAATAGCTTGTAAAAAAATAATGTTAGCATTTGGTGTATACTTACACAGTTAAAAACCATATAAATTATGTTTTTTATTCACAATAACAATAATTAATAACAATTTGTTGTTCTTACATCTTATAATTACTAGACATCACTAGATCCCTCCAGCAGACCACCTGTCACCAGCTAGCTCTCTCGCCTCCTCTTCCACGTCAGGCCCGCATCCATCAGCTACAATACATCCGTAGGATGGTCATCGACGGTCTGCCAGGACGGCGGTATCCTTTTTATCTTTACTTATCGTCTCCTGCGTTTAAATATTCAGATTTCCCAACACATACACCACACTCCACACACATACCACAACACATCATACACATGGACATAACATAACCACTTTGTATACTATTGTTTTGCTCAAACTTCACGTCTTCAGAAATTTGTCTTGTACCATTGTGTTGTCCACGTAATTGGTTGTATATTGTATATTATATTACCTCAAATTGAAAATTTTTAGCTCATTGTACCAAACATAGCACTGTGTGCACAACATTAAAACAGAAATAAATGAGCATTGTGTGTGTGTGTATTCACACAAAAAAAACTTTATGAGCAAATATGGATTCTACAAACTTTCTCTAAGATGTTCGATCGGCAATCAGTTCACGTCCCGTAGTTCTACTAATAAACTTGTTTTACTAACAAAACCAACACTACGCTTCTTTTAAAAATTGAAATCTTACATACAGTCAAAAGGGTCTTTAAATCTGCAATTCGATACTTCTACATTAGTTATTATTATTGTAAAATAAACATTAAGTGCATAATGTCTGTCATTACATTTACTGAACATATTCAATAAAAATTAAGAGCAATAACTACCAGTAAGGCTGATTATTTTTAATATTAGCTTAAAAATAATTGGCATCCGGATTTGGTGAATCAAATATTAATCATTGTATCCAATGACCTTGCACTATTAACCAATAAATTTAATGTGAGTCTAGCGAGATTTGGCGAACAATATTTGTGTCATTAATAACTTTTAATGTGACATGTGAGCGTGGAATATCCCACTCTAAAACGATCACATGAACAATTTTTCATCTGGCTTCTATTTTGATCGTCCAGTAAGAGAATAATTATCCCAGTTTATCGATAACGCGCTATAAATAAATGAAAGATCTTAACTTTTAAAATTATTAGCATGATTTTTTCATTAACACTTTCCCGATTACCAAACGAGTATTTGAAGTGTCTACTGTTTTATTTATGCCATAGAAATGATAGCACGAAATTTTAAGCATACTTTATCAACATTTACGAAACGCAAAACTCTTAACATTTCATAAAAATAGAAGAGCTTGGCTGAGATCACCGATATCAAATGGGTGGTGTATCTATTGAAAATGCCTGCAAAAACAATAGTTATGTGAGTTTCTAAATTTTTTGACTACCAAGTTTGTTTCTCTTATATTGATTATGTAAATGTTCCATAAGGTATAATACTACATTGAAAAATGCCCTGACTCGACACGGATATATAGTGAGTCGGGGTCAGATCATTGTCATTATTGTGATTATGTATGAAATGTAAAATACAAATAAATAAATAAATCAATTGTTAAAAAATATATTGACATTTGGATACAGTTCGCGGTCGGTACAAAGTCGTTTACAACCTTGTACTGATGAATTTTCTAAAGAAATTTTTTTTATAAAAAGCCCATATACTCGTATATATCTACAAGTCGATACATTGGTGATTGCCCTGCTTTGGTTAATATTTATTTGTACTTTTGTGATAGTTAAAATTTTTTAATTTCTCTTTTCTTGGTCACTACGCATTACGTTCACTTGTTATAAATTAAATATTTGGGGATTTTTTATCGCACGTCTGTGTCAAACTAATTTCTATCAAGTTTGAACGTGGTCGTGTCGAAAGTCGGATCAATAGTGCATGTGAAACGATGCAAGATTGTGGAGGAAGTGACAAATGTAAGTCACGAGAGAGTGATGTGGTCGTTATATCCTCAATCAATTTATTTTAATTCAACACGTGATGAAAACTTATTATGTACTGTCTGTACCGACCTACCTACAGCTTATTAAAAGAAGAAGAGGAATCAAAATTATATTTTTCAACAAAATTGGAATTTAAAAAACAAAACAAGAAATTTTTCTTCAGAGGCTATAAAATTGTGATGTGGTCGTTATCCTCCTCATTATCAATTTGTTTTAATTCACGTTCGCTCTAGGTGTGGAGCATGATGGACATCACTTACCCTGTTATGCTCTACTGTCTGTACGACCTGCCTACAGCTTATTAAAAAAAGAAGACGGCGGAATCAAAATAATATTTATTGAACAAAATCATTATTTTATTCTTGTGTTTATTTGTGATTTTTGAATCGTCTAAATATATGGCGAGCAATTCATAAAAAGTCTGCGTTTAATTTGTCCATTAGATTTGACGTGTAAATAGCCATTCTTTTTTTAATTTTTGCCTTCAATGAAGGTTCACAAAGGAATCAGACACTTATCAACAATTAATTACAGGTGCCAAGGTTAAAAATATCAACGTGCATAACAATGTTTCATATTAACCCATTGTATAGAACTCGGGACCTAATTCATTGTAGCCCGATATGCTAACCACTAAACCACGATGTGAAATTTGGTTTCCTATTTTGATTTAATTGAATACCTAATTGAAGTAAAAGAAGAATAATACCTAATACTTAATAAGTTATCTATTGATAACACACGTTTACGAAAATTTTCACTGAATTTATCTCCATCATAAGTCTTGAAATGAAACCTGTCCTTAACCTAAATACGTAAGTGATTAAAACGAACTAAAATGTCCCGCCTTTGCATGTAACATATGAAATCAGAATTTTAGTTAATTAACACAAATTTGGTAATTATTATCGTCCTAAATTCATTTAAATTAACTGTCCACATAAAACCATAATTCTCGTAAAGGGCAAATGTATAACACGAGAAACAGTTAATTTAATGTTTATACTTTATTATTGTATGTCCAGAATTATTAGTAGGTACCTTATTCATACCATTTTAAATCGGTTACAAGGTTTTCGATCCTTTAAAAAGATAGTAAAATAATTTAAAATTTATTTATATATTCTACTGCTACTTTTCCTTATCCGCACCATTGGTGCATAGGGCACTGCATTAATACACCAAGATAGTACATGAAGTGTGTTTAGATCAGTGTTTCTTAACCCTATTGCAAGAATCACCCCCGTTTCCACAGTAAATTATACAATGCCCCCATTGTATATTTCCCTTTTACGCAATTTTAATAGCGTTTTTTTAAAATGATCATTGGTACTTGTAAGTTATATTAAAATTTAATGGATTTTATTCAAAAATAACTAACACAAGATTTTATTTTAAAACGACCTATAAAAATAATGGTATCTGTATAATTTCAGATTTCTGATTGAATGGAATCGATTATTTACTTTCAATTATTGTAAATGGACTAAATACGAGATTATATATTTATTATTGAACAAATTAATGCACATTCGATATCTTGGAATAATGATTTTGTTATGATTCTCCATTATTGTTATTTTGCAAATACTTTAAATGATAAACCAGCGACACCTGTGGATTTGCACCAGAAATATGAAAAATAAATGCTCGTGCGGGTTTCGTTCTTAACTCTGCGTTGATGTATTTTACGTACAACAACATACTAAGTACTAAGACATTTTTATTCTCCATAATAATATCTCCATTCAAAAAAAATTAAGTAATAAGGGTAATACTTTCTCAAAATAAGTTGCTGGCGTCATTATTTCGGCTTTTTTCTCCTCGAGAGACATACATTAATATATTATTTAAACCCTTTTTTTTAATGTAAAACTTACGATATGAAAACAGCACTATTAAAAAAAATTGCCCTTAAAATTATTCTGCATCATAGATGACTGCTTCAGTACGTCAATATGCCTGTATGTTAACAGTATTTTTTAGGTCTCAAACACTTTGAGTGTTGAGTACTTAAGGTTTATGTTACTCTTCTACTGTCGTAAAGTAAATTTTATTGGGGGATTTATGTATTAGATTAGACTAGATCAGTATCTCCCAACCTGTGGTCCGCGGACCCTCAGGGTCCGCGAATATATGTATGGGGGTCCGCAGTCACATCAGTCACAAAAATAAAAATTGGATATCAAACCCTTTTCACACAGATGTCACTTATATTACTGGCTTGACCACGGCACAAGAATACCAGCTAATTGAAATTTCTTGTGATTTCTGCATTAAAATGTTATTTTAAAGAATCCACATTATCAAGTTTTTGGGTTTTTGTAAAGAAAGATTATAAGGATTTTATCAGAAGAAGCATTAAAACATTTACTGCTTTTTTCAAGCACGTACCTATGTGAAAAGGCATTCTCTGCTCTTGTTTACACTAAAAACAAATACAGAAATAGATTGCAAGTAGAATCCGATTTGAGACTACAACTGAGTAGTAACATCAACCCAAACATTACTAATTTAGTTTCAAAAAAGCAACACCAACCTTCACATGAATAGAGTCTGGTCAGGATATTTTTATATTAGCGAATAAATTTTAAGATAATACCTATTAACCGTGTTGGTGTTGCTGTTGTGCGTTAATTATTAACGTATTTTTATTATTTTTTAAATTTTGTATTTGTAGTAGGTACTATTATAAAGTAAATGGTCCCAAAACTTATTGCTGTTTTTTTTTACTGAGGGGGTCCTTGAAAATTGTGCTTGATTTCCTAGGGGTCCGCGACTGAAAAAGGTTGGGAAACGCTGGACTAGATGATCAGACTTATGCTATTCATTTTACTAGGAAGACAATGTGATAGCATAATAAAAAACCTTGAAACTTTTTAGGGAGGTGACCCTTTACCAAATAATAATACAAAATGCGATAAATAACTAAGTTCTATAAATTAAGTATTTTAAAATTTTATCATCTGATCAAAATTAATTGTATATATGACGACTAAATCCATTTCAAAGATGTTGTTGGTATTTAGTTATGGAGTCACATCCCACTCGTTTACTAATCAAACAGTAGTTCGTAACAATAAGTAGGCGTAGTAATAAACACAGTATTCCGATTAATCCTAAGTCACTCACTTGACATTGATGATGATTTACACGCTGTCGTTTCAACAGACATTTAGAAGAATAATGTAGGCTTCAAAAACAATAAAATGCAAAATGAAAATTGATTTCTTAGTGAAAAGTAGATACCTAAGTGTATTTATTACCAAATACAGTAATAAAAATTATTACAATGAAAGCCCCACCCTTTCCCTAGACTGCTTTAAAGACTATTGAGTCTTTTTTTCTTCCAGCCACTCTACCGATTTTTTCAACAAGCTAAACCGCGATTTTAAGATTGTTAGTGTGATAAAAATACGAATGAATTTACGATTATGTACGCGAACAAATGCTTTCATTGTACCCCTATCACCGTCTCGGCTTATGTATTATAATTGTCATTGTTTCCATCACCCAAACCAACCAGAGTCGGCCCAAATTAAACAGTGGTAGGGATGTTAGTTTCTACCCCGATCATTATTTATTAGTAATTACAACCACCCGTGTGGAGACCGGTATCCCACCTCGCCAGGCCCCCCCATCCCAGACATCCACCCGTGCATCCGCGGTCAGGGTCTCAATGGAGGGGGGATTAGGAAAGAGGGGAGGGGGACAGAACGCATGTGTGCATTTCACACTAACATCCTATCATCCTATCTGGCAGACACTATTTCATACGTCATAAAAATTATTCATCATTATCATCATCCTACCATATCCGCTTCCTATGTGGAGCATATGGAATCCACAAACTGCCTCCAGGCCAAGCGATCGGCCGCCAGCTCCCGTGCATCCTCCCCAATCAAGTCCACGTCCCGCAGCTCTGACGCAAACTGCCGACGAATTGTCAACAGTGGACGACCAGGACGCCGAGAACCTGATGCCTCATTAAATAGGCAAGCATGGTGGCGGATCTCGGGAGGCATACGTAGTATATGGCCTAGCCAGCCGAAACGCCTTCGCCGGATGACAGTAGAAAATTATTCTAGGACGGAAATTTAAATAAACAGTCTAGAACTTTATATATTTGAAAACGGTATAAGTTGATATTATTCACATTTTTGTTGTACGAATCAGGAGTAATATCTTGTAAGAATAAGGAATAATATAGTTATATACTGTGAATTACAGTACCTATTTGAAATTTCTATTCAGTTAGGAAGGAAATCTATGAGTTTATTTTATGTCCATAATAATTTTTGTAATTATGCATGTAACAGATTTTTTTTACATGGCTATGGCGAATGAAATATTAATAGTGTACTTTAAATACCAATAATATGTAGTTATCTGGTAAGGTAGAAAAAACAGTTTCTCATTTATGACAGTCGTTTCAAATTTCAAACTAGTAACTTGAACATTTTTTGAAGGACGCTTTAAGTTTTGACTAAATTATCAATCAATTATTTTACCTACTTTTGTGACTGAAAATGTTACTTTACATTGGTATTGAAGAGATACATATTTTTTTACGCATTATTTTAGCTAAATGAGTTTTATTGACCTTAGTTTTCAAAGCAAAATTTCAAATATTTTTTTAATGTATTAATGAACATTGCTCTAAAAGACTACCATTTACTACGTACATACACTTTAAAAGATTGAATAACGTACATAAATATAAAATTTTAATAAAACTATATTTTGGTTCTATTTCTATTTTATTTTATACACTACATATCGTGATAATTGTTTCGCCTTGTTGAATAGGTGTCTTAGAAGAATTTTAGCTGTGCGGTGGATCGACTTTGTAAGGAACACAGAGGTGAGGCAACGGACACAGCCACCCTTGGTATCTACTGTCATCCGGCGAAGGCGTTCCGGCTGGCTAGGCCATATACTAACGTATGCCTCCCGGGAGCCTTAACCGTGCTTGCCTATTTTACAAGGCATCAGGCTCTCGGCGTCCTGGTCGTCCACTGTAGACAATTCATCGGCAGTTAGCGTCAGAACTGCGGGACGTGGACTTGACTTGGGAGGATGCACGGGAGCTGGCGGCCGATCGCTTGGCCTGGAGGAAGTTTGTGGATTCCATATGCTCCGCATAGGGAGCGGATATGGTATGATGATGATGAAATTAATGTGTAATTTAAATTTTATTTATTAATTTTTATTTTTAATATTCATGTTGTTATGTGACTTTTTTACTTTTTTAATATTTATTTTTGTTCTAAAAGGTTCTAAGTAGTGTTTATAAAATAAATAAATGAATAAAATAAATGCCAACTCAATCAACGTTCGTGAATACCTTTGAAAATATATTTACCCATAAGGTGAATAAATGAATAAATTATCTTTGACTAAAAATGTAGCAATTTAATCCTACATGGCCAATTGCATCGATTTAGCCAGCATTAAAGTATTTTATCGATTTGTAGATGTAATTGGATGTCAGTCATTCCTTTATAAATGAGAAACCTCCTTCTAAGGGTTGTGAAATAAATAAAAACTAGTTACTTGTAACATGCTGTATCCATAAAAGAATGTCACAGAATGTCTATGTCCATGTAATAAACTTTCCACACTCTTGTTTTTATAGTGTCAACGTACTGGCGTCTATTGATATCTAGGTCTATTAAAAAGTCAATTAAGTTATTTCATTACAACAGTAACAGACATTTTGGTGAGCTGATTTTTGAGAAACTGAGGCTATTTATTTGTTATCAAATTTTGTAAGGATTAAGGAGAATAACTGGCAAATCAATAATCAAATCAAATTGGTGGAATTTGAACACATTCATTTCAGTAAGAATTTAAAAAATTAAGACAGCAAGATTATCGACTGGAACTTACTAAAATTTATAAGTATTTTTTATTCTTAAATAATTGTTATGACAAGTGTTTATTCATACACTACGCTAACCACATTTTATTTTATGTACAATACCAACCTATTTTCTTACCAGTGAAGGGTCACTTTCAGGGACATAGGCATTTGTTGATTTGGATTTCTGTAGAAAAATGCAACAACAGTCCTTCACACAACGCTTTACTTACTAACCTTTGATTATTCTTCAGTGATTTAATCTCGTACTACGAGTACATACAAATAATTTCAAAAATTCAAAATAATTGTTTTAGTCCAAGATTTTTTTAACGGTTATACGCCGTTTAACAAAACTCGATGTACAAGCGGGAAATCAGTGAATCTACGTCATATTTGGAATCGATTTTGTAGAATATTTTTATTTGTCCCACAGTTTTTGAGAAAATTGAGTAAGAAGTTAATTTTTTTGAGAAATTCCAATGTAATTTAATTACTCAATTTAATACTATTCATAAAGAAAACAAATGCAAAAACTGAATTGCAATAAGAATTTGTGGAATTTAAATTAATTTACGGTACTTACGAAAGCTTTTAGGTTCGGTACATAGATAATTATTTTTTTAAACTCAGATTAAAGTCATAATATTACTACAATCGACTCTAAATATGATGTAGATTCCCAGTTTTTCGAGTTAAGCTACGAGTTTTGTAACACCATGCATAAAGTTGTTTACGAAAATCAGAAAAATATATTTATTTTTTTATCTACCTGATAGTAAGGAAGCAAATAATGCAGCAAAATTAATACATTATTTCCAAAACATTTCGTTAATACGATGTAAAATCGGTTCTTCTTGTTCAATTAAAGGTCTCCAATTTCGGAAATAACGAATCTTTACTTTTTTACTTAACAAATTTAATATGCAAGTCGTGGGCAAGTCTTTAATAATAAGTAAAACTTTCCTTTTTCCGTATTTTTAAAACCCGTGTTTTATATCATATTAGCAAAAAACAATGAAAATTTCAGCGTTTATATTATTATACTATAATACCAGTGATTATTCTTTTATTTCTTAGGAAAAAAGTAAAGGTATAGATTAGCGATTTAATTTTTATAAACTGAAATTGATTATATTATTGATATCCCAACAGAGACAGAGAAACTCTGGAAACGAATGTGGATTATCTAGGCGTTTACGGGGCTTATGACCTGTCGTTGGCTGGGTTAAGTGGCCACTTTGATGTATTACAACATTCCCCATTCCGCCCATCATCTGATAACCATATAAGACAAATTTTTGAAACCTCTATATATTGAACTCGCGTTTCATAATATCACATTACAAGCGATTTTCTCACTGGTGACATCTGTTGAGAAGATCGTAAAGCTTGTCAAGAAATTGATTATTCAATCAATTGAGGAAACTTAGTGCATAAATTTAATAATGCATGATAAAAGTTCTATCTTCAGTTTGTTTTTTAATTTATACTTGAACATTTGATTATAATGTTCGTGCATGTTTTTTCAGTGTTTAATATTCGTTTCTTAGTAAGAAATGGAATAATTGGAAAGCATGTCAGAGCTTTGAGAGAAATTGCACTTCCTGTTTTT
>JAGVSP010004775.1:0-14451 GCA_022494985.1 Micrasema minimum
AGAGACAGAGAAGCTCTGGAAACGAATGTAGGTTTATCAAGGCGTTTAACAGGGCTTATGACCTGTCATTAGGCTAGGTTAAGTGGCCTGTCATTGGCTGGTTAAGCCACTTGATGTACTTCAACATTCCCCATTCCGCCCAATCATCCCATTGATTGCTCAAAAATGCTTAACAATCTTCTTAACAGATGTCACCAGAGAGAAAAAATGTTGAAAATTTTTAGAAAAAACAAACTCAAATTTGGAACCTTCTGTACAAATTCAATATTCTTATATGGTAGTTTCAAAAATTTGTCGTATATGGTTGTCAGATGAGGTTCCAAATTTGAGTTTGTTTTTTCTAAAAATTTTCAACATTTTTTCTCTCTGGTGACATCTGTTAAGAAGATTGTTAAGCATTTTTGGCAATCAATGGATGATGGGCGGAATGGGGAATGTTGGAGTACATCAAGTAACCACTTAACCCAGCCAATGACAGGTCATAAGCCCTGTAAACGCCTAGATAATCCACATTCGTTTCCAGAGTTTCTCTGTCTCTGTTGGGATATCAATAATAATAATAATAATCGGATAATTTCTAAAGCGCCATTTTTATGAAAAATCGCCTCAAGGACGCGTAGGTATTATCTTGTTTATTTAAATATTTAAGATGATCATCAGTCTCAGGCTCCAGTGCTAGAACAAAGTATTGTTGAAATGGCATCGTGGTCATATGAAATATTTATTCTAAATGCGGTATCCCACATCATAATCGTCACGGGAATCAAACTCTGGATCTCGAGCATGATAGCCCAACGCACTAACCACTACAATATTACGCACACATTATAATTTGACTTATTTACGTAGATACGGTTATCAATACGAAAATTTCTGAATGACACCGTAATTAAAAGATTGTAAAACTGATAAGAAAAAAAAATAAAGTGTTTTTAGTAGGAAGTAATTTTTCAATCACATACCAAGTAACTAAGTAAGGTGATATAGTAGCATTATACATTTGACTTTTTATGTTGTCTCCGTATAGAAATAGGCTACCGATATTGAAAACGAGCCTCGAAATCCAGTGTGTCAAAGCATTCGGACATACGAATAAAATCATGATAAAACAATAAAATCTAGGAGTTCGTTTTCGATTCCCATCACGCAGAGCTTGGTGACATCTGACGCGGAGTAAATTAGTCGAGCAGAGATCAGGAGAACAGACGGAGGAAGGAGGTGATGGGCCACACAATTGGGTGGTGACATATGATGTGGCCTACAATGGCCGTAATCCAGCACGTCCGTCCAGCCCATTCTATAACACTTCACCAAGTGTGTTATCTGCCGCTTCGGCGTTTATTGAAAGTTCAACGCACTTATTACAATAGAAATGCTTGACTTGTCATGTGTCAAGTACTCCATCTAGTGAATTAGAACGACTATAGACCGTTTTTAACTAAATTTACTACTATCACTATTTTTAATCCCTCATCCGTAGCCAATGATGCATAGCGAACTGCATTGGTACACCAATTGCAGTGAATTGATTATTTTCAGCTGGTCAAAATTGGTTTATTTATATGTAGTATTTATATGTGGTATATTTAAAAATATGACCACTATCAAGAATTATTGCACTTGCCCGTGCCATATGCACCACTAGGTGTGGATAAAGAAAGAAAGCAGAGAATTAGGGGAATAAGATTCCAATTTGTAAATTCGGATTTTCAAAAAAACCCAGTAGGTTGATTTTGAAAATGGGAATAAAATGTAAATAAGAAACATCGTTTAACTCATATTTATTGCGAATATGGAACGTATTATATTATTTAGATATTTTATCTGATCCATATTTTTATACATAATTTTAATTATTTTGTATGTATTGTGCTCCTAATAATAATGAATTCGTATCACCATTCAAGTATCTACCTTCTACCTATCTACCCTCGTTAGAGTTTCCTTGCCATTAGTCTTTTAAAGAGTTTTTAAAGAATAAAAGAGAAAAAACGCACTGAAAGCTTTCGTCGTTTACCACAAGTTGGAAGTTTTAAGAAACGAGATAGTGGAATTCGAACCATTGAAATTTATTGAAAAATATTTTTTCTTTATTTTTAGTACAGGAATGCTCTTTTTATGGTAAAGGTGAATATAAATTAGTTTAAAACCATGTTGCGTCATCGTCCGTCACAACTCTGAAAACTTTAGAGCTTCTGTTTAGTAATTAACGTAATATTTCTAAAGCTGAAAATGTCGCCATTTCGGATAACCGCTGAGATGATTGACAACAAAAATCCGCGGGAGCAAAAACATGTCAAGACTTCTTTTGTATTCATAATCACACGTCAAAGTGTCTTCTGGACTTTTCTTGCACTCGAGCCAAAAGCGTAACACTAAAAATACGGGCTGTTTACATTCTAGACAATGCGTAATTTCCTTTTTGATGAAACGCCTTTTAAGAGACTCGTAAGGTCTTTGAATACGGGTTTCTTTAAGTTATGAAACTTTAAAGCTGTTATCTCTTATACAAGCTGCAAAATTACAACATGGCTAATGCACTTAAAATTAGATTATTTTCTCGTTAGGGTGACGTGATTAAATTTAAATAAAATTTTGCATTAAAGAAGCTTTTAAAATTATTTAATATTAATAAGCCAGACCCGTCAACACAAGAATTTAAACCCAAGAAATCGTTATCCGTGGCCGTAATACGCAGGACACTTTTTGAGATTCTACACAAACCTACTTATCGTCTTCTTCTTCTTCTTTCGCCTCGTTTGCTCCTATGTGGAGCACGTGGACATCACTAGATCCCTCCAGCAGACCCTGTCACTAGCTAGCCCTCTCGCCTCCTTCCACGTCAGGCCCGCATCTATCAGCTCCTTCGAACACACCCGTAGGATGGTCATCGACGGTCTGCCAGGACGGCGGTATCCTCTTTCTCTTTACTTATCCTCTCCTGCGTTTAATTATTCAGATTTCCCAACACATACACCACACTCCACACACATTCAACAATACACATACACATGACATAACTTAACCACTTCACGTCTTTAGAAATTTGTCTTGTACATTGTGTTGTCCACGTAATTGGTGTTACGTTCTATATGTTCCTTAATTTGAAAATTCTGTTAATTTGTACTAAACATAGCACTGTTTGTACAACATTAAAATATAAATAAATAAATAAATACGCTTACAAAAGGCATACAAGTGACGAAATTTTGCGAAACAATCGTGTTTAAACTAAATGCCTCCGAACTATGGTGCTTAGCATAAACAAATTTGAGATCAAATTTGCCGTAAATAAGTAACGACAAATCGTAATAGAGTCTCTCTCGGTAAATTCAAGCCATCTTTAGTAAATATGTAATTAGGATAAAAATATGTATTGTAATTCTGCCCCAATTTTTCAAAACTACTAAACTTTTTCGTAAAATCATTAACCCCAATTACTGATATCAGATGGAAGCTGGCATTCCAATAGTCCATACGCTCTGTAGCTGCAAGACGACCTGGATTCTAGACTCTATCTGCTATCAATAGAATTAGTATGTCATTAGTATCGCGTTTTTAGCAAAATAGTTTGAATTTAATTTGTACGTGGGTGAAGCTGAAATTCTAACCGTCCATGCGCTTTGTAGCTGCAAGACGAATTGTGATTCAGTACTTCGCCTGCGTATAAATTTAGTATCATTTCTTAAATAATCGTTGTCTCAGATCCTTTATTCATAAATTGAGAATGGAATTAATTAAGAATATCGAATGTGCAGCGCCCTTAAGGTGATTTCTTTTTCAAATAAAAATAAAAATAAATAGGACTCTAAACCTCGCAACGAGCGTTAATCAAAATATTCATATTCTTCGGAATATTGTACGTAGATACTCGTATGTGACTATGTATATTTTTTATTATATATAATACCTACTGCTACTTTCCCCCATCCTTTCTTAATGGCACATAAGGCTCTGCATCAAAGCAAGATGATCAGTCTTACGCTGCAGAACCAGTCCAAAGTAAATATTTCCACGTGTGAAATATTTTAATGCGAAAAACACATTTAAATAAATATTTCATAAATATTTTGCCGTCGCGTCGGGAATCGAACCTGTCACCCCACGCATGACAGCACAGTGCGCTAACCACTACACTACAAGGCGGACAACTTTAAAAAACATGACTAATAAAAAAAATAGTGTGTTTTTTAATTAGTATAATTTTTTTTATTATGCGTAATAGCAATTGATATTAATTTGAATAGTGAAATAAAAATAAAAATCTTATACATTTTAGAATGAATATGCTAGAATTAGCTGACAAAACCATAAACTGAACCAATAAAAATAATGGGAATAAATCATGGGAACCTAATAATAATAAATTTATCCTTTTTTTTACACAAAATTTGTTAATCATGTTTGATAATTTGGACCAATTAACTATTGAATTTGAAGCGTTATGCAAATTAAGTAGTAGCTGTTATTAGATTCAGTGGTTTGTAATTTGTAATCTTGCCATCCAAATTTAATCCTGACTCCATAAATACCTGAATAGAGTAATTCGAAATTCTCTAAACCAAAATCCATACAAAGGCTTCAAATTATAAGCAAATTTCTCAGTAATTATGGGTAGCAATGTTTGGTGACTAATTTTCGAGATATCAAACTGTGGATTCGGTAACTAAAGTGTACTTTAAACGGGACAGAAAACTATACAGTTTCTTGTGCAGTTTGCAAACTGTCCCGTACAAAACGAAAACTGCATAAAAAAAAAAATTAATGTTTGGCGTGACGTTTGGCCAACCTGACTGTTAATACTTTTTATGTAAACGTTTAAGTAGAAATTGATATATTTAATGCTTTTAAAAACGTAAAAAAATAAATAATATATTTACATTATTAGCTATATTAACAATTTCCTGTGTGCAAACATACGATAATAGCTTAGGATAGCGCTTAAAAATATGCCGAGGAAGGCCGAGCAAGACATGGCATGACTAAGTACGACAAGTACTTGAAAGTGGACATGTGAAAAGTCGGAACAATCGGCGTACGTGCATAAGAAGATGTATGAATGTAGAGGAAGCAAAGGAAGTATGTCAAGACAGAGTGGAATGGCGTTCTATCCTCTCTGCCTACCCCTACGGGGTAATGGCGTGATGGTTAGTTAGTTAGTTAATTTTCTACTTTTTCTTTCACCACATTCGCGACTATTTGGAGCATGTGGACATCAGTATAAATAATATAATATTTAGGAACTTATTATTTATATTTGATTGAAAATTTGAATAATTTTTCTTTTTTTATCATTCTTTTCACGTATATTTTTTATAAATACTTCAATGAACGTTGAGTAAGTAAAAGAATGTTTTATCGCGATATAAGAAAATTCCTGAGCTGAAATTAAAACTTTCGTGTAAAATGTGCTTCCTATCAAGCCATGATCAAAAAAATGAAAAATGAAAAATAAACCTTTTAAAAATCATTGAGTAAAAAAAATGTACATAAAAAAGTCAATAGTTGCGTGTGATCCTGGAGCTGTTAAAATATTATTGTTATTTTTCTCTGCCTTAATCCTATATTATCTAACATATAAACCCTTGCTACGTATCCCTCGCTTATATTAGTAATGTAAAAATACTTGATTTATTTGTTCGATGTGAAAGAATTTTTACGAATCAATTTCTGTTTTTCCCATTTCGTATTATTTACTGCCAGCTCAGGAAAATAGGCCGAAATCCCGTAAATTAAATACATAATATAAAAGATAAATAGGTACTTAACATCGAATTACAATGTTGTTTGTCAATAACCCACTTTATTTATGACAAGATGTTGAAAGGTCAAGTTCGTGAGATCTCTGTCTTAATTAATCGATCAATATTCAGATGTTAATTGATTTTTTAATTGCGGACTTCAACCGCTTGTATCAAAACAATTTATCAGATTTAAACAATTGGCTTCTGTGTAAAATAAATAAAATGCAAGCAGTGAATTCGTTTTTTTCGCAACTTGATATCAAAACATGTTTATGGTGTGTATTGTATAATAGTATATATTATGTATACAATATTAATATAGTTATGTATGTACATATGTAGGTGTACTAAGTACATAAATATAAATTTATTTATTGTACTAGGAATACCATGCTGATTCCGGGGATTTTGTCCATATTAAAATCCGGTAATTTTAACACGTTTCCTTATAATAAAAGATAAATTTTAAAAAATCAAGTAGAAATGAAAACACTAGCGAAAACACTCTATTTAAAGGTTTGTTTTTAGCGCTACACTTGTGAATAAGGTACCTACACGTTAATTTTATTTAATTCGTGATGGGCTTTTCGTTATTTTTATTATGGAGATATATGAACGGGTGGTGGCCCAGTGGTAGCGTCGCGGTCTGTGAGTCCAGAGATCGTCGGTCCAAACCCCTACTTCGACACGATTCGATTCCTATTTTCAAGCACAAGCCGCTTAGGCTTTATTGAAATATGTGCAAATATCATAAGATTGCATAGATTTCTTTTTATATTAAAAAAAAAAAAATACAAAAATATACGTACGAAGCTTTTCAATCAATATTTATAATATTTTGTTAATACCTAAAAAAATCGCACGGTAAACTTAAATATATTTTTAATCTATGATTCATGAAGTCTTGTCAGCAAATTGACAGGCCATTTACTCGAAACGAAGAATTAATAATCTTTATATAATTGCTGTAGTGAGATACTAACTGCTCAATAAATATTTTTTAAATTATAAAAAATAACTTTTCACACTACAATTTAGTTAAGACTATCTAAAACTGTGTTTTTAAACCTAAATTCACAGCAACGCAAATTATATTATATTAGTAGATTTATTGAGAAAGCCTGAAATGATTTATTATTAAAATCTTTTTTAAAACATGCAAATATTATATCACAATATTGAAAAAAATACGGTTAGGAATAAAATGTATACATTATTATATATTTTTAATTAACTTGGTGGTAGGTTTACCTGCTGGACAGTTGCAATCCGGCACATCCCTGATCTTCCTCAGCAGGGAGACCAGCCCTCCTCTCGGCTGGTTGGTCTCCAGCTCAGCAGCCAGCAGCCTCCTGCCGGTGGACACAGCCTCCCTGGTCATCCTGTGCTGCAGCTTCTCTTCCACCTCCCTCCTCAGCCGCAGCAGCAGCGCCTCACTCGGCTCCGACGAGGACCTCTGCAGAAGGCTAAACCTGGTCTCCAGGTCCGAGACCCTACCTTCGAGGAGACTTCCCCGATACGCGGAGAAGACACTGATAGCTAGAGAAAAAAAACATACCCCGCAGAGCAAGAGGTTCGATTGCGTTTTGCTCTTGTCTGTCGTAATAGTAAAGGATTGCATTTTGTTTTTTATCGCGTCTTTGTGGTTTAGTTTGTTCTGCTTCTTCCCTGGGGGGGCTACTTCTGTCTGGTTGGGATCCATCTTTCCTCCTAACGGTTTTAATTGCCGATGTTCCCTTAAGGCTGTGGCGCTCGTGCCCCGCGGCTGTACATGAGAACAGACTCCCCTAGAAGGATTTTAATGAGCACTTTGCCTCGATGCGAGGATCCTCACGTCCCGAGTACACTACACAAAAACGTTTCCCGAAATTGCACTAGGAAACCCACAGTCCTTTCCTGTCGCGGATATTTATCGTATCCCCTAAAAACCTCACAAACTTCGCTTGCTTAAGATTCATTTTATCTCATTGCCCGCAATCCTGATTTTTTTTCTCTCCCAGTTGACGGCCGGATTATGTCGCGATAGCGCCGCTAGATAATCCTTTTGAGAAACACATCACATTCGTATCATTTGTAAAAGGGTCCGATCCGAGACTTCATCAATCACTGAGAGCCTATTCATCCAAAGGGTAGGTTTATTGGGGTGACACTAATCACTTTGTTTTTGCGCAACAATCTGAAATAAAAAATACCGAAAAAACTTTAAAATAAAACACACTGCATGTCAACGATAAGTAATCACCCCGGAAAAAATAACCGAGTCTCGCAATCAAGACAAAACAAATGTTAAGTTTGATTTGACAGGTATTCGGAAATCTTCGGTACGAAATAATTACGATTTCGTTTTCGTCGACTTCCGGCAAGAGAACGACCGGCACCCTACAGCGACGGCGGCCAAAACTCGACTGGTTTCGGTTCTGGAAACAACGTGCCACAACTTTCGTAGACTCCGCCACGCATCGGCCGTTTCCGCCAAAGCTCGTGATTCAAAACTTGGGGTAAGAAAGTGTTATCCCCTGTGTCTCTTTTGTCGGAGGGTTGGCTGAAAAAATGCAGTGTGTACTTTTCATTGTCAGCGCGGGTTTATTTATAACACCGCGATGTATTGGGTTATTTTACTGTATTATACAATGTTTTTAAACAGTTTAAAAGGTGTGTAAGTGGGGTGGAAAGGACAATGAATGGTAAAGGTATTATTTATTTTCATTCAGGCGCAAGAATAAGACCAGGTAAATATTGGACCAGAGTAAAGGGGATACTTCACGGCTTGTTGGGATAATGGAATGGCATTCGGAGGGGGGAAATATTTCACACCGTTGCGTTACGTCAATGGCCGCTGAGGAGAATTGGATGAATGTTATCTTAATCTGTCGAAACGTCCTTTGTTGTGATTTATTTCAGATGCATTGTAGTGCAAAAAATAATCGGCACTTATCGAATATTACTAAAAATTAATACTTATTTATTTTAAAGACTAAGACGGTCGGTTGCCATAAATAAAGATTAAATATTATTTCATCAGGGAAAAAAATAATTTCTCTAAAAATCTAGTATTTTTATATAATTATTTATCCTAAAAATTGAAGCAGCATTTATATTTAAAAACTATTTATATTAAGTTTCTTTATTAGGAAGAATTAGAAATAAACGAGATCAAAAAACATCACTTCTAATATACGAGAGTATAATTGTCCCACATATAGACTACTGCTCATCCATACTATACCTTAGTAATGAAGGAGAGCTAAAAAAAATTACAAATTCTGCAAAACAAAGCAATGCAAATCATATTGAAGTGCAGTAGAAGAACAAACATCAAAAAAATTATTAAACTCTTGAATATTATGTCAGTAGACCAAAGAATTCCATATAATGTTGCTAATGAAATTAACAAAATTGTTTAAGGGATAATTCCAATTGCAAAACAATTGAAAAAACAATGAATTTTTTCATAAATATGCAATAAGTGGTTCAAAAAATATAAGATTAGAAAAGAAAAGAAAAAATAAGTCATAGAATTGTCTCATGTATAAGGGCATTAAAATGTATGTTAGATGCCAGAAGAAATAAAAAATGAACAAAATTTAAAGTTATTTAGGGCTACGTGTAAAAAATATATGTGTGAGAAATATTAGTGTAGGATAAGAATAGTTAGGAAAAAAATAAATTAAGTGTAATGAAAAAAATATTAGTCTATGTAAAAAATTGTATAGTACTAAATAAATATAATAATAAAGATATGCATTGGGTATGCATTATTTTTATTTACATCATTATTCACATTTTATCGCTATGGGAGTGTCTCAATAGGAAATACTTTTCAATCTAGTTACCAGTTAATCATAAAGCTTACAAGAATATTTTATATCACGATTTAATCACAATATTAGTCGTTTCCTTTCTTGTGCTACGTCCAGAACATAATAAGCTATATTTTCGGATTTGCTATTTTTTATCATTCTAGATTGAGCGCGTTCCCCCCAACTATTACATATTATAAACAACATTTTGAGTGTGTCCAAATACTTGTAGACAAAAACTGGATTTCACCCATTACGGGCTAATAATTACAATTTGAATACTAGGTGAAATGGGGAATGTTGTAATACATCAAATTGCCACTTAACCCAGCCAATGACAGGTCATAAGCCCTGTAAACGCCTAGATATCCATATTCCCTTCCAAGTTTCTCGTCTCTGTTGAGACGTCAAATTGTATTACACATTAACTCATTTTAACCGAATCCTACTTCGAATCTCAAAATGCTTTCGTCTCCGACAATTTGCAATTTAGGTTTGGCGTTTACCTCAATTAACAAATTACTCTATCAGTCAATGAATCTCAAAATGCTTCATGACTCCATGAATCTCAATATGCTCCACTACGCAATAAATCTCAAATGCTTGACTCCACAACTATGACTATTCTCGCAATTTTAGGTGGGGCGTTTACCGCTCAACTCTGTAAAAAAACTATACTTATCTAAGATGTCCTGGAATCTCAAAATACAGCACGATTTTATAAATCACAAGATACTCCACTGCTCAATAAATTTCAAAATGCTCGTGACTCAACAAATCCGACTATTTTAGAAATTTTCGGTTGGGCTTTAACCGCTCAACTCCACATAGTCGTATGAGAGGAATCAATCCATTTTACCGAATCCTATTCTGACTCCTCTAATCTAAAACATGACTCAATAAATCTTAAAATGGTTGGCTCCACAACTCCGTCCATTTTCGCAATTAAGGTTGGGCTTTAACCGCTCAACTCCACATAATCACATGAGAGGAATCAGTCCATTTTACCGAATCCTACTCTGACTCCTCTAATCTAAAACATGACTCAATGAATCTTAAAATGCTTGACTCCACAACTCCGTCCATTTTCGCAATTTAGGTTGGGTATTTACCGCTAAACTCCGCTCAATTATAATCGTGTGCGGGGAGTGTAAACACGTTGGTGGCCAAGCACGTACTTATGTATTCAATAGCTTCCGATTATTTATTCGTTAAAAGCGGCCCATCGATCAACTCGGTTCGCAAACGTCACTGAGAGTGACACCAAGTTCGGGCGAGCCTCGTATGATGAATGTTGATGTATTGACTCAGTTATTTACATCGGCATAAAAGGGTTAAGCGGAAAGATACTTTGTATTCAATTAACACAATCACTAGTATTTAAATCACATTTAAACCCATAATACTTTTGATGTAAATTTTAATGGTCGGCACTTCTAAACTATTTCAAGGCCGAAAGTATCGTATAGTATGCATTGAATGGTATTTTAGCTTCTTTTTCATATTCTTTTTAATTCTATGTACTTTTTTGTATTTTTTAAAATCAATTCTACATCAAATTTATTTCTAATCGTACATCTAACTAAATTCTTTTGTATATTATGTCATTTAAATTAAAAAAATTAAGGTTATTACATACACATACGTAGGTATTTGATTCATTGTATTTAATAATAATAATAATTCATTTTTTTATTATTATTTTAATATTTCAATGTTTAAATATTTTAATCGATCATACTGTATTGCAATAATTATATTTTTTTATATGTTATATATTTATGATTGCGTGTATTTTATTGATTGCAAGAATTTCATCTTTTTGACGATCATTTACAATGACTTTAAAACAGTTTTCCAACATTAACCCATACCTTTATTAAATATGAGTATATAACAGGTACATTGATATCCTTGCACTATTTATAAATTTAACAGTAGAAATTATTTAAGAAATATTTTCTACACGTATTGGAACTCAGTGTCATACCTCGTCATGGGATTTCCAACTGAACAAAATTGTTTAAATGGTAATTCAATACTTGAGCTTAAATCCTCAGTCACGAAACGGTAATCAAATCAGTTAAATCTAAAATTATTTGTGAGTGCAATGTTGACGACACGCGATTCTCGCCCTTCGCTACTTCACAGTCCACAGGTTCCTTTTTAAAAGAATACTGTTTAAAGGTTATGTTTAAATTGAAAAATGTATAATGTTATGATAAGAATAGTTAAAAAATAAGTGTAATGTACATGAAATTAATATAAGTCTATGTAAATTATAAAGTACTAAATAAATATAATAATAAAAAAAAATTATATTAAAAAAAAAAAAAAAAACATTCATTCATTCCTTTAGCCGCTCCTCATGATGCATAAGGCACTTGCATAGATAGTAGTTACACCAGTACAGTGTATTTTGAAAAAAAAATTACATGAAAGTAAGATGATCAGTCTTTCAGATCAGCCAGCCCATGGTATCATACGTGAAATATTTATGTAAATATGAAATTAATAATTAATGTTGATGATTATAACTTATTAAAACAAAATATGAAACATCCCGTTTCCTTCGTATTTTTTATGAATTTGCCAAAATTTAAAAAAATAACCCAACTTGATACTGTGCTATCCATTTGTCAATATTAATAAGCAAGATGTAGTGGTTGACTCTGTTGTCCGTATGGTTTTTTTTCTCTTTTTTAAACATTTTAAGCATGATTGTATTATAACTCTTTGGCTGTTTATGTACTGTTAATAATTTCAGACAACCTGTTCGATTTTTTATTTTCAAGTGCGTGATTTTTTTTTTCATTTATAAGCTGCATGTTGTCTTATATATTTTTTTGAAAAGTGTTATTAATGCAATGGCATAATTGTAAGCTTCTTTTATTGGCACTAAAGTTTGAGCGATTGTATCTCGCTTAGTTATCGCCCTATTGACAAAAAACGCCGCAAATGATTCTAATTCAATTTTAAATATTGGTAATCCACTATGTGAAGATCTATTTTTTATCTGAAATAAAAGAAAATATTATTCGTGTAATTCTAATATAAATATGTAGATATCAAATCAAAACCAACTAAGCTCTTCATCTCCAAAAAACCTTTTCAACTTGAGTGATTACATTTACTTCGCGATACATCTAATATCCTTTGTTCGCGTGAATTATCAGTTTTTATTGTGTACTAAAAAGCTTCCTCTTGGATTCCAATAATTTAAAAATGTCCTCAATTTTATATTGCGGATCTTAGTTCATATCCTAGAAGCATTTTCTTGTCATCAAGTCATTAATTTCGTCTCCCATCCCTTCCTTCTCCCGCACTCCTATTTCTTACACCCAACCCTATATCATCTTGTCAATATTTTTAAAAGGTTCGCTGAAAACGTCACGTAAATCCCCTTTTCTTTCAATTGCCATTTATCTTCAGTTTTTTGTATCAAGCGGTATATTTTTAGTATTGTGCCAAGTATTTCATTATTTTACCATGAAATTCCCTGCTGCTATCCATTATTTTAATTCATTTTTTGGAGAGAAAAAAATGTTTCATATGGATTATGTAGCTATATTTTTGTTTCTACTGAAAATTTGTCTGGTATTTCCAATAACGGAAACTTGATATCAGAAAAACCGGTATTTTTGGCTAGAGATCGATTGGCAATATATTTTGTTAAATAAAAAGGGGGAAAAGACATTATTAAAAAATGTAGTTTTTACACTATACAGAATTTAAGTTAATCGTAGTTTGTGATGCTAAAAAAAAGGTATGAATAACTTGCTTAAAAATTGTATCAAAAATATTAACAATGAGAAAACAGGCTGAAAGATTTTTTCTTGAAAACAATACGGTGTTTTTATCCCCATTCATGAATTATTTCATTATTTTTCTGTAAATATCAAGCAAAAAAATTATCAATTATTTTTTTATTTAAAAAATTCATTTGGATTCACCTGGTATAAAGATGAAAGATCATATTGCCTTCGTGTAGTAAAAAGTTCAAGATACACTATACTTGGTGTCTATGCAAATGCAGGAATGCAGTACCCTATGCACCATTGGCTGTGGATAAGGGAAAGTAGTAGTAGTTTTAAGTGACGAATGAAATATTATGTATAGAATTAAAATACAGCTAATTTGTTTGTTTTTTTTTACACATACCCTCAGAAATAATTTATTTTACCTTTGTAAATGTTATACATGAAATTAAAAATAAAAAATTATTAAAAATTACATTATATTATTCCGTCTTAATAACTGATGTAAACAAACATTAAATATTACATTCATTTATCAGCGAAAATAATAACTTCATTGCACGCAATCAACTCTCGTTATAAATTAACAATATCCACATTGAAATATTACAGGACCAAAAAGGATGCGTTTAAATTCAATTCAACGCAAAACAAACGCAACCACCAACTAGTATCCCCTTACACTAAGGCTTTTTGGTAAGCGTGGATGTTGTAAGTTACGCCATTATGCCAATTTATTGTTTATATCTTAATCTCTCTGCTCAGGATAGTTATTAACCAATTATTTATAGTACGGTGAGGATAAATATCTCCTTCATCAGTAACAAAGGATATTATTGTATTCTGTAGTACCTACTAAGAAAATATAGCTTGCAATAAACAAAAAGCAAATAATTTCGAGATGTATGTAATAACTATAAATTAATTTTGTACCTTCGCATAGAAGCTGATATTTTCTGTATTGTATTTATTAATTGTGACATAGTGAATTTAATATGTACATATTTATTATAAAAATAATTTAATACATTAATAAAAATTGTGCCCGATTTATTTTATATTTTAAAAATATTTGGGGAAAAACTATTAGCATACATCCTTTTTTCCCCCCCCCAAGGGATAAAGCACTGATTGGTCCCAAATGCAGTG
>JAGVSP010004776.1:0-48396 GCA_022494985.1 Micrasema minimum
TCCTTTTTATTTTTTTCCCCCCTTTTAAAAACCCCCCCCTTTTAAATCGACTTTTTTTTCTAAAAAAAAAGAATTAACAAGTGAAAAAAAATTTTGGAAATTTACAAAAGCTTTTAAGGAATTTGGGGTTTTGGTTTATATTTCCCGCCGGACCCCCCTCCAATTTATTTTATCCCAAATCTTTCTTGGGGGGGGCAAACACTTCAAGATTTTTTAAAAAAAAATTTTGGTTGTCGGGGAATTTTCATTGAAATAAAAAATTTTAAAATTAAAAACACGTGACATGTAAGATCTCGTTTAGTGACACGATATAATGTACACACTAGTTCTCTAATAGCTGTGCATCTACATTTAGTACGCCTAAAATGATTCAATACGGACAGTATACAGAAGCTTCTAAGTACACGAAATAATATAAACTCTTAAAATTGTATTACATCTAGAAAGAATTCTGTCTTAAATTACATAGTTCTGTTACATTTAAGCAGCGAATAGACTCTTATAAATACATCTACTTATTGTGATCTTAATATGTGACAGAGGAACATTTGACACAATGTGGGTTTATCTATGGCATGTACAGGGGCTTTATGACCTATCATTTGGCTTCGAATTGTGGCCAGCATTTGTCTCTTTGCCACCATTCCTGTTAGTCCGCCCATCATCTTAAAATCTTATATCTCCAATTTTGGAATATGTATATATGTCTGAGTTTGACAGATTCGGCCCCTTTGTCAGAGCCCGCCCTTGGTGTCCTCGCACAGATTTAAAATACCCAAAACTTCTTTCATTATGGTGACAATCTGTTAAGATATAGATAAGCATTTAAGTCTTCGGCATTGTTATCCGCCTTTGGTGTAGTTATAATTCATCCGAACGTTGTGTAATTACTAGGACTTTGGTTTAACGTAGGTCTCCTACATTACAAGTCAAATCTCGGCGTTCATTTTTACCTGTCCCAGTTGTGGCTAAACAAACAACAAATTGAATTTGTACAAGCAATTTGGAAGCACAAATTTACTGCCTGATACCCATCTGGCTGAAGTTAGAATATTATCTCTGAAAAATACAGTGATGGCTCTGTCTCTGTTAGTAGTGGTGGTGGATATACTAAGTTTGATTATTTATTTATGTATAATATTGGAAATCAAAGTCATGACAAGATAATATAAATATACAACATGTTGGAGCTTTAAGTACCCTTTGAGGCCTATTACAGATTTCACATTTTATACGACAATAATACACGTGTCCCACGATGAGAACCGCGAACTCCGGGGGTGATTTTCATGGATTTTGAGAATTAGTTTATTAGGATCCGGGATATATAACCCACTTCCGTCTTGGGAGTATAATAAAAAGCGACTATGTAAATACTGGTTCTGTTGGAATGCTAGTAATCGCGGGGTGGCGGTGGGCGGGAGGAGTACCATCAATCGATCTGAGTCACGACACGCCTTGCTTGTGCGGACATTCAATTATGACTTAGGGATCTGAAATTGGTGCAGGTCACGTGGTTTACGAGCCAGATTCAGAATGGACGCATTCGATTTCGATTGACGCTGAAGCTTTCTTTGCGTCACTCAGTTTACAAAATGGAAAACTTGAAATATCGCGTTATTTATGAGTACGAGTTCCACCGTGGCACCAGTGCTGCAGAAACGGCTCGAAGGATTAATGATGTGTATGGCGACGGTGCTGCAAAAGAAAACACAGTGCGTTTTTGGTTCCAACGTTTTCGTTCTGGAAATTTCGACCTGCAGAACAAGCCCCGTGGACGGCCGGAGACCAAAGTTGATAATGAAGAATTGAAGGCTATTGTGGAAGCGGATCCATCGCAAACCACGTCCGAGTTAGCTGCAGGCTGCGGTGTTAGTGGTAAAACTGTTTTAACCCACTTGAAGCAAATTGGGAAGGTGAAAAAGCTTGAAAGGTGGGTACCTCACGAATTGAGTGAAGCAAATCAATAAACGCGCGTTGACTGCTGCGTTGCATTACTCAGCTACCAAATTAGAAGAGCTTCAATTGGAATGTCTAAGACATCCACCGTACTCACCGGACCTTGTCCCAACAGATTACTATTTTTTCGAAATTTGGATAACTTCTTGCAAGGGAAAAAAATTCAACTCCGATGGGGCAGTCCAAACCGACTTCAAAGATTTTATTGATTCCCGTCAGAGTGGTTTTTTTTAGTAAAGGGATCGATGAACTACCTATGAGATGGCAAAAGTGCATAGATAGCAATGATGCATACTTTGATTTAATAAATATATTATATTTAAAAAAAATCAACTTTATGTTCCTCCCACACAAAACGCCAATTTCATATGTAAGGACCTTATATAATATTTTTTTAATATAAAAAGAAATCTATGCAATCTTATGATATTTGCGCATATTTCAATTTGTAAATACTATTTTCAATAAAGCCTAAGCGGCTTGTGCTTTGAAATAGGAATCGAGTCGTGTCGAAGTGGGGACTCGAATCGAAATTTATTAAGGTTGTTTTAATCAAAGTTGCGAAATGTAAATTTTTCCCGATGTGTTTTCTTCTGATTTCAGGACAGCACAGTTCAGTACTATATAAGAGCCGGGGCGGAGCGCAGCAAGCTGGTGCTGGGCATTCCGGCGTTCGGGCGTTCCTTCACTCTGTCCGACCCTGGGGTCAGCAATATCGGCTCCCCCGCGTCCGGCCCTGGAGAGAAGGGCCCCACTACGGGAGAGTATGGATACGCGGCGTATTATGAGGTTTAGAGATTTTCAGTACTTAAATTTTTTAAATTTTTTTTATTTATTTATTGTAAGACATAATTTTACAGTAGTCCTTATAAACTAACTTCAATTTTGTCATAAGGTTTCTACATAATATAAAAAAAAACACTAAACTAAACAAACAAAAAACAGTAAAAACAAAAAAATAACAAAATACAAAGAAAATCAAATACATATATATATTTTATAATATACATATATACATACATATATGCACGTGCATACATGCATACATATGTACAATGTACATACATTCTAACATACTTGAAAAAAAAGTTAGGTTGTTACCTGGAAAATATTATATTTATCAATAATTATGATTTTTAGTCAATTTTCAATACCGTTATTTATATTATCACCATTAACTTTGTAAATCATTGTAAACTTTTTAAAATAAAATAAAAATCACTTTGTTTTTTTATTCACTTTTTATTTGAGTTATCACTAACTAGTTTCAGTACCACCGTACCATCATCAGAGCTAATACAAAACGTTTTGTATTAGCTCTGATGATGGTACGGTGGTACTGAAACTAGTTAGTGATAACTCAAATCAATCCCTTTGTCAAAAGAAAACTGTTTAACCTACTCAATAGATTTAGTCGAATTTCGTTAAAAATGATTTCTTTTCATTTTTGATAACCAAGTCTAAGAACATTTCAATAATATTATTTATATTTTTTACATAGGTCCCTATGGGAAGAAGTGTTAAACTTTTTACTATTAAATTCATTTTAAACTAAAAATGAAAACAAAGTTTACGTATATCTATGATAATTGTAAATCTTTATTTAGATTATATCTTTATTTATTTTTTCATTTTTATAGACGGCACCTAGTACCTTTTAGGTAGGTACCTACATGTTTACAAACAGTTTTTTAATTTGAATGAATGACTCCAGAGTACTTACTGTTTTCATTCTGGTACGTTAAATCTAAGATCTAAATGACTTAAATGTACAAGACTCTAAGAATTGTTTTTTATCTGTAAATGCTTCAACATCCTCAAATGCAACGCTTCTGATGGTAGGCAGTCGACAGGACCTATATAAGGACCAGTACTAAACCTTCCAAGTATCTAACATATTTGAAAATAAAATGAAAGCCCCACCATCATTAATCGTCCAGCATAACTCAACAGATTTTTTAAAGCTAATCTGCGAAATTAAATATACCTATTTAGTTTTAACTAAAGCGAAAATGAGAAGGTTACATATATGTGACCAAACATGCTTTCATAGCTCATATTACTGCCTCCGCTGTAAGATTGTCGGAAACATATTCACCTCAACCTGCTCGAAGATACGGATATTAGTAATTCAACTCCTTTTTTAGTTGTTAGTAACAACTACCTCCCCCAAACGCAATGGGAGAAACCCTGGCTGAGTCCAAAATCCCTATCCCACACATAAAATAGCATCAAATCACAAATCATTCTACCTGACGAACTTAATTCACGCGTCACCCTATCTCTTATTTGCCATCCAGATATGTTCCAACATTCTGAAGAGCAATGCCTCTGACGATAGCTGGAAGGTGGTCCAGCCCGAGCCATGGGACCGTGGAGCCGTGGGACCGTACGCCCACAAGGGGGACCAATGGGTGGGGTACGACGATGTCGGTAGTGTGCAGAGAAAAGCCAAATATGCCAGCCGGCAGGGTCTTAGAGGTAACTCAGTCAATAATTTATTCAATTAATCTTTAAGAGTATACCACACCAAGTGACTTGCGGCCGCTTCCCATACAAACGGATTCGTCGATTTTCTCTCTGGAATTTAACATTAGAGCAATGATTTTTTTACGCATTTTTTATATTTCATTTGTTAAAGGAGATAAATAAGTGTTAAAACAATAGGATAATAATACAGATACGCATCTGGTCGATACCTAAAACGTGTGAAAAAATCACTGCTCTAATGTTAAAATCCAGGGAGAAAACCGAGGAATACGTTCGTATGGGAAAGCGGCTGCGAGTCACGTGGTGAGTATGCTCTTAACAAGCATTTTTAAATCCAATTGGTAAACTTTTTGATTACATACTTGTAAGAGCTTCCTGCGATTTGCTTCTGAGTGGGAAACATTACGAAGCGGCAGCATTACTAAAAATGTAGCAAAATTTTCTTCCAAAACACTGTGTTGAACAACGGCTGCTCTACAAGCCTACGGGCACGGAAATTTCTAAATCTCAAATTACTTAATTTTTTTGAATCCTTGTGAATCCTTTCCTCCTCTATCAGGCAAAATAAAGCTGGACACGGACATTTTTGTTTGAATTACAGGCCTCATGTTTTGGACTGTAGACATTGATGATTTCCAAGGGACCTGTCACGGAAGACCTTATCCTTTGATAAATGCTGGTAAAGAAGCATTCAATGAACCTTCACTGTAAGTTCCATTTTTTAATTAGGTTGTGTACACATAAAACGAACCAGAATAATTTTGCTTTGTACTTCTATATTTATAATGCCCACTTTATATGAGACAGTTTCTTGTTCAGAAAACTACACAGTTTCTTGTTCAGAAAACTGTGCAGTCTGTCAAACTTCTGTCAAAAGACACGCTAAATATGTGTATTTTTGAAACGCGATTGTAAGTTATTATCGTATGTTTGCTTTCAGGAAATTGTATATTTAGCTAATTATGATATATGTTATTGATTTTTTACGTATTTAAAAGCATACAATAAACCAATGTCTATTTAAACGTTTACATAAAAAACATTGACTGTCATGTCAGCTTAAATCTGACACTAGCACACAGTTTTTCATGCAGTTTTACCTTTATACGGGACCGTTTTCAGACTGCACAGAAAACTGTGTAGTAAACTGCGCCATATAAAGATAGCTTAAGAAAATGCACTTCTGGACTACTTTACTTGGGTCAAAGAGACACAATTGTCACACTTTTATTTTCATCGAAACTATTTTACCTTAACATTATTGAATCAATTTAGTGGCTAACCATTTAAACTATATTTTCTAATTATTAAAAAAAATCGTACCTAGTAATTTTCACTGTTCATTATACCATATCCGCTCCCTATGTGGAGCATATAGAATCCACAAACTGCCTCTTTCTGAGTTTACGTAGAGACTGATAAAGATATTTTGGTTTCAGCCCAGAAACGAGTTGTTTGTTACTACACGAACTGGTCCGTATACAGATCTGGTGTAGGAAAATTTCCTACTTCAGTAATAGATCCCAAATTATGCACTCATCTTATCTATGCATTCGGAGGATTCACCAAAGATGGAAAAATCATGCCGTCAGATCCGTTCCAGGACATAAGCATGGGTAAGATATTCTTTCGTAATTTTTTAAATTTTATTATGACCTTTTTAAGTACTATATAATTTTTTACATAGACTAATATTATTTTACATTACACTTCATTTTTTTATTTTATTTTAATGCCCTTATACATTAGACAATTCTGTGACATACTTTTTTTTTTCTTTTCTAATCTTATATTTTTTTAACCTCTTGTTGCATATTTATGAAAAAAGTCATTTGGGATAAAAACTGAACCAACTGTACGGGTTGTGTAAATTGTATATATATTCTAAAAAAACAGTTTGTTTTATAGATGGCTATGCGCTGTTCACTAATCTAAAGATTGCCAATCCTAAGTTGAAAACTATGCTAGAAATAGGAGGGACCAATGAGGCATCAACCATATTCTCCTCCATTGCAGCGGACAGAAAGAAAAGAAGTACTTTCATTTCAAATATTGTAAAGGTATGAATTTTCTAATTAAATGATTTTTTCTTGGTTACTATCAACACACTTTGATTAGAAAATAAAAATTAATATTCTATGGTAATTACCGTTATGAATGAAATTTCCAAATTTCTTTTATCCCGTCAGTTTCTCCGCGCAAATAAATTTGACGGTCTGGATTTGGACTGGATGAGCCCTGGAATTGGTAGAGGAAGTAGACCATACGATAAAAGCCAACTATGTGAATCTCGTGAAGGAGATAAGAAAGGAGTTTAACGCCGAACGAAATGAAGAACAGAGACTTCTACTGTCTATCGCTGTTCCCAAGGAATTGGAGTTAATTGCCAAAGGATATGACATCGTCGAATTAAACAAGTAGGTGATTATCAATACTTATATTGGTACAGCGGCTAAGATGCTCACACCCTGAGATTTTGGGTTTGCTTCCCGTTGTACTTAAAATAAATCAAAACATCAGAATATCATATATGTATAATCCGTTTGTAACTTGGATAATTTAATAGCGAGATACGATATTTTAAAGCGTGTTTTTTGTAAAAGTTTGTACGCAATTGGTAGCTACCTAATTATTGTATTTCCCTTTTTTCCTTGGCATTGCGTACTAGAGTTCAAAATTTAAGTAAAATAGCAATTATATGGAATTTCCAGATATGTGGATTGGATGAATATGAGAACATACGAATATTATTCACCCTACGAGCCTCAAGTTAACCACCATGCTCCCCTTTATTCCATCAACCCAGATGATCAACTCAATGTCGTAAGTATTCAAACATTTTTATATTGCTAAGGTCAAATCAGACTCTCAAATCAACAATTCGCCCATAGCTTGACTTCTGCACATGATATTTTAAACAGAACATGACTTATTTCAATTATAAATATTGTCCTGGGTTACTGTGCAGGTTAGTTGCCCGGATGTGCGGATGTAGATCTACGCCGATAAAGAATGCTCCATTGATTATAATAATGAAATTCAGAAGGAAGTTAATAATCGAATTATTTTAAGAGGGGAAACTAAACTAACACTTAATATTACGATAATTAAAATGAATGATGATTTTAGCAATGGATGTTAAAATCATGGAATTAGAAAACAAAAACATATTCAAATCATTCTAGATTGTTCTAACGAAGCTTTTTGTATTTTATCACCAGAAAATAAGATTTGTATTAATTCGGCATCTGACTGATGAAGATCATTTTTATTGCACTTGTGCAATAAAAATGATCAATCTAGAATGAACAATCTAGAATGATTTGAATATGTTTTTGTTTTCTAATTCCATGATTTTAAAGTAGGCAAGTACTTATAATAAGTACTTGCTTATCTGGAACGCCACATTACTACCTATCAATTTGGTTTAAAGGGCTTAAATATTAATTTATTAACTGTTTTATTTAGTAAGAAGTTACGCTATGGGCAGAGACAAAACAACTTCCATATAAAAAATTACAATTTTTTATTTTTTTATTTTGTTCTATGCATATAATTCTATCAAAACGCTGTGCCCCCCTCTGCTTTCTCTGGTACTATGCTTGTGTTTTATTCTAATAGTACATATTATAACAAAAAAACTTATCTATGTTCATTGATTATTCTCATTTGAATTGTTCCAGAATAGTACTGTTAGGTATTATTTGGATGCGGGAGTGAACAGCCACAAGCTTGTTTTAGGTATCCCCCTATTCGGGATCTCCTATACCCTGCGGGACCCCGCGGGCACGTCCCCCGGGTCCCCTTCCGTGGGGCCCGGGGTGACGGGCGCAGCCTCGGGAGTTAATGGATACATGGCTTATTACGAGGTAACAATACTATATTATTATCATTAATATTATTTAGCCTTTTACTTTATGTATTAATATGACATTGTTAGATTTGTTGTTTTTTTTTAAATTTCCACTTATTATTTATTTTTTAAATTATTTTTTATTCGAATATTTAGCCTTTCAGTTTACAATTTAATATTTTGTGTTTTACTTTTTGATTTAATGTTCATTTTCAATATATTTTTTTTTTTTTTTTATTATTTTTATTTTTTTATTTTTTATATTTTTTATTCATAATTATACAAGATATTTAAGCATACATAATATTGTATTATTGTTCCCGCAAAGCCGGGGCTTGTCTGCGGGTTACATTACTTTTTTTTGTTTTGTTTTTTTGTTTTTTTTTTTTTTTCTTTCTTATAGTATACAATGATTTTTTAAAGGTGGTTACACATTAATTGTTGAGAGATATTTGTTTAATGTACACTTCACTGATGGTATCACTATCTGTTTTTTAATACGTTTTTTATTATTTTTTTGAATTTGTTAAGATTTTTTTCTTCGCGATTTTCATAAGTTAATAAGTTAAATAATCTCGGGATAACACTCTCCATTGTTCTGTCTCCATAGTAATTTTTCTGTCTGGGTACATTGAGTTGTTGCGCCGAAACTTGCCGAGTAACAATTTGGTGTGTTACCCTTTGTTTATAGTTGCAGTCGAGGAAATGATCTGTCATTATTTTGTACTGACACAGTTTGTCGACAGATAACACGTTTATGTAATCAAACATAACTTGGTTGTCGTCTTTTGCTCGATTCTTTATATTTACAGGCACAATTGTTTTAGGATTTTGATTTGCAAATTCGATACTCTGTCTGTATAAGTTTTGAAACTTAAGCCCCATATTCTCAAACCGTATTGTATTATTTTGGTTCAACTAGCCCCATGTATACCAGTCTTAATACAGAATATGGTAGATAAGTTTTTAGGTGATACATGTTCTTCAGGCATAATCTTAACTTATTGCAAACTACTTTAACATGTTCTTCCCAATTAAATGAGGAATCTATAATATTGCCTAAGTACTTATATTTGGATACCTCCTCATGTGTTTGTACATGTACAGTCTTGTAGATTTTTGTGCATGCATTGGTATGTGTGCGCATATATTAATAAATCTTCTCTAGTTCTGTTATATGGGGATGTTATGTATATCACTTTCGTTTTTTTTCGTGTTAATTGTTAGGCTATAGTCATGTGACCATCTTACAACTTGGTTAAAATCCGATTGCAATTTTTGCTGTGCCTCTGCTTGCGTGTCACCAATAGCTACAATTGCGGTATCATCTGCAAACTGATAGCACAGTGAATGTTGGATGACATTTGCCATAGAGTTACAATATATCAAGTATTCTAGGGGACCAATTACTGACCCCTGGGCCACTCCTGTCTTAATAGGTACTTTATTGCTGAATGTGTCCTGAATTTTCACTATTATGTGTCTGTTTTTTAGGTAGTTAGCCAGTAATTTGTATTATTCCAATTTCCCATTTATTATTACTTTATTATATTTTTTATTCTATGTTTTTTTATTTAAAAATTTATGTTATAGTAGTAGAGTATTTGTTTTATTTTATTACATTTTGTGTTTGTAAATTTTCATGTACTTATGAGGAAAAAATGTATGTTAGTTCGAAAATTTTATTGATTTACTTGCCTTAAAACGGGTCAAGGGCCTAGTTAGGATGTAAAATGTAATCGGCTATGTATTTCTTAAATTGGAATGAATGAATGAAAATACTTCTTTAGATTTTTTATGAACCCCTGTTTTAAGGTAAATGTCGTGATGATTAGTTTTTTAGTTGTAAATTTTGTATCATACTTCTTTACCATGTTCTCATCCTGCTCTGATCGGAGGCGAAGATCTCTGTGCTAGTTGTAGTTGAAAAGGGACACCCAGACTTTTACAAGAATTTTGTGTAGTTGATATGTAGGGATCACATAAAAATCTGTCTGGGTGTCCCTTTTCATCAAACATCAAACAAATCCTTTATGACAAAAAAAAACGCAGTTAAAATCATTTGTAAGTCTTCAAAGCCATGTATTTTATTTCGCAGATTTGCTCATTACGTGGAATGGTTGGTTCATCTTGGACAGAAGTGCATCCCGATGGTGATGCTGCTGGTCCTTACGGCTTCTATGGAGACCAGTGGGTGGGGTATGATGACGTCAAGAGTGTGCAGAGGAAGGCAGAATTGGCGCTTCAGCTCGATCTTGGAGGTGACTTTTATACCTTAAATTAATATGCCAAAAATACGCATTTTTAAAAAAATAATCCCTTTCGTTGAATTGCTTTGTAACTTATTCAATATTGACAAAATAAGATGTTTCTAAAATAACAAAATCATTTATTTCTAGGTGTAATGTTTTGGTCAATAGATGACGATGATTTCAGAGGCAGTTGTAATGGTAATCCATTCCCATTAGTAAATGCTGCCAAAGAAGTTCTACAAAGAGGAGCATTGTAAGTATTTTAATCGTAAAATATAAAATCATACTATGATTAAGAATCAGTTTGTAATTAATTCACCGATAAATCGGTAAGGTAAACCTTACAGATAAAAACAAAAATTATTTTCGTGTATTTATATAATTATTATTTTAAAATAAGTTCAATCACAGTTACAAACAAAAAAAAACAAATATTCTAATTTTCTTGAGGAAACCGATAACATTTTTATGGACAACTTCAAAAAAGTTCAGGTGTACGTACGAAGGTGGAAAATATTTTAAATAATAAGATATATGATTTTTCCAGATCTACTGTAACTCCAAAAAACACAATCTGGATGAAAATATTGAAAATAATGAAAAAAAAAAACGATGTGTCAATAAACGAAAATGAATCCGTTCCGATCTTTAGGACGAAAAATCGGTTTTGATGGTATGCAATGAAATAGAGTTTTTTGTGGTTTGTTATTTAACAATAACAAGTAACAACGCGTTTTGAAAATAAAATAACGGAAAATATAACTTTTAGGTACAGAACCACGTGTGGTGTGTTATTACACTAACTGGTCTGTGTATCGACCTGGAGTAGGAAAGTTCCCAACCTCTGCAATAGATCCCTATCTCTGTACTCATGTTCTTTATGCATATGGAGGAATCAATAAGGAGGGCATGTTAAGTCCATCCGATAGCTATCAGGATATTGATATGAGTGAGTTAAATATAACAAACACTTGCAACATTACTTATGGATTTGTGATCAAAATATTATTTGTTGATTGTTAAGTGGGTAACATGTAATCTTGATTTTAGATGGATATATTACATTTGTTGGGCTGAAGAAAGTCAATCCCAAACTCAAAACAATGTTGTCAATTGGCGGAACTACTGAAGGCTCTACTACGTTTTCATTCATAACTGCGGATCCTGAATTACGGAAAAAGGTGATCAAAAATACAATTAAGGTAAAACAATATCTACTAATTTCAGATGCCTACTTATATTACTTATCTATTGTTATGGCAGTAGCTGGATATAATAATTTCCATGTTTTAGTTCCTGCGCGATAACAAGTTTGATGGTATTGATCTAAACTGGAACAGTCCTACAACGGGTAAAGGAGGAAAGCCAGAGGATAAAGATAACTATGTGCAGTTGGTGAGAGAGTTTAGGGAAGAGATTGAGGCGGAGGGTGATGAGTTATCAAAGCTTGTTCTATCCCTCACGGTACCTAAAGGCAAGAATATTATCGACAGTGGATATGATATCAAGGAGCACAATAAGTAAGAAAAATGTAATAATAAACACATAATTTTTTTATGAAATAGAAAGTAGGTAATAAGAATAAAAAAACCTAATTTCGCCCACAGATATGTAGATTGGATGGCAATCCGCTCGTACGACTATTATACTTCTTTTGATCCTGTAGTGAACAATGCCGCTCCCTTGCTGTCATTAAACACTACTGCAGAGGATGACTTAAATGCTGTAAGTTATGCTTAGGTACTCCTCATGATGTTTTAGGAACTAAACTTGAAAAAAAGATTTTAGTTCATTCGATGTTTTGCAATTTTTCCAGAACAGCACAGTTCAATATTACATTAATTCAGGAGCTGATAGAGAAAAGCTCCTACTAAGTACTCCAACCTTTGGACGAACTTTTACACTGGAAGACCCAAGTCTAACAGCAGCAGGGTCTCCTGCTACTGGTCCGGGAGAGAAAGGGGTAGCCACAGGGACAACTGGGTTCCTTGCTTACTATGAGGTAGTCATTCAATTAATATATTACGTTACATTATTTTGGTAGATTGCTTTTCAATTACGATATTTGAGTTAATATCTAATTTTGTCTAGATTTGCCAAAATCTGATGACAGATGGTTGGACCTCGTCATACAGCAATCCTCGTGCTGTGGGTCCAGTTGCTTACAAAGGAAATCAGTGGGTGGGGTATGAGGATGTTAGAAGTGTTCAGAGAAAGGCGGAGTACGCAGCACAAGAAAGACTTGGTGGTATGTGTAAACATATTATGCACATCATTTATGTAACTAGATTTATACATGATTAAAGAACGTAAATATGTTAAAGTGGTTATCGTATTTTCATAGGTCTCATGTTTTGGACTATTGACATGGATGATTTTCGAGGACTCTGCCATGGAAGGACTTATCCTTTAATCAATGCTGCTAAAGAAACGCTGTACAGAAGCTATGGGTAATTTTTCATGATTTCAAAAATAATACTTGCTAATCCCAATATTTTTTATAATAATTTTGTTATTTGACAGTTTTGAACTTCCCACTACAACAATGAAGCCTGCTTTAATTCCATCACTTAATGCTAGCGTTCGAAGTTCTACAGTAGAGCCTGTTACAATGGCATCAACTGAATTTTCTACCATAAAAGTGTCATCAGCAGCACCTAGAAAAGGTAAATGTAAATCTTTATTGATGCAATGTTCGTTATTTGTTTATTAAGATAATTATAATTTACTAATTTTTACTAAGTTATTAAATAATCTGAACGGGTCTTTTTTGCAGAATTGACAGAACCACGAGTGGTGTGCTATTACACTAACTGGTCTGTGTATCGACCTGGAGTAGGAAAGTTCCCAACCTCTGCAATAGATCCCTATCTCTGTACTCATGTTCTTTATGCATATGGAGGAATCAATAAGGAGGGCATGTTAAGTCCATCCGATAGCTATCAGGATATTGATATGAGTGAGTTAGATATAATACTTTCAACTTTACTCTTTATTGCTGAAAAAAAAGTGGGGAAATTTCGTAAAAAAGAAGTAAAAATAATATTATCTTTAATGATTTTAGATGGATATATTACATTTGTTGGGCTAAAAAAAGTCAATCCCAAACTCAAAACAATGTTGTCGATTGGCGGAACTACTGAAGGTTCCTCTACTTTTTCATTCATTACTGCTGACCCTGGTTTACGGAAAAAGTTGATTAAAAATACAATTAAGGTACAACATCTACTAATTTCAGATGCCTACTTATATTACTTATCTATTGTTATGGCAGTAGCTGGATATAATAATTTCCATGTTTTAGTTCCTGCGCGATAACAATTTTGATGGTATTGATCTAAAACTGGAACAGTCCTACAACGGGTAAAGGAGGGAAGCCAGAGGATAAAGATAACTATGTGCAGTTGGTGAGAGAGTTTAGGGAAGAGATTGAGGCGGAGGGTGATGAGTTACCAAAGCTTGTTCTATCCCTTTCGGTACCTAAAGGCAAGATTATTATCGACAGTGGATATAATATCAAGGAGCACAATAAGTAAGAGAAATGTAATACTAACCACAACTTTTTTTTATGATAAAGGATGTAATAAGAATGAGAAAACCTAATTTTGCCCCCAGATATGTAGATTGGATGGCAATCGGATCATACGACTATTATTCTTCCGTTGATCCTGTAGTGAACAATGCCGCTCCCTTGCTATCATTAAACACTACTGCAGAGGATGACTTAAATGCTGTAAGTAAAGCTTACTCTTCATGATATTTCTATAAAAGGAACTAAACGTGAAAAAAACAAAAAAATGTTGATTCGATGTTTCGCAATTTTTCCAGAACAGCACAGTTCAATATTACATTAATTCAGGAGCTGATAGAGAAAAGCTCCTACTAAGTACTCCAACCTTTGGACGAACTTTTACACTCGAAGACCCAAGTCTAACAGCAGCAGGGTCTCCTGCTACTGGTCCGGGAGAGAAAGGGGTAGCCACAGGGACAACTGGGTTCCTTGCCTACTATGAGGTAGTCATTCAATTAATATATTACGTTACATTATTTTGGTAGATTGCTTTTCAATTACGATATTTGAGTTAATATCTTATTTTGTCTAGATTTGCCAAAATCTGATGACAGATGGTTGGACCTCGTCATACAGCAATCCTCGTGCTGTGGGTCCAGTTGCTTACAAAGGAAATCAGTGGGTGGGGTATGAGGATGTTAGAAGTGTTCAGAGAAAGGCGGAGTACGCAGCACAAGAAAGACTTGGTGGTATGTGTAAACATATTATGCACATCTTTTATGTAACTAGATTTACACATTATTAAAGAACGTAAATATGTAAAAAGTGGTTATCGTATTTTCATAGGTCTCATGTTTTGGACTATTGACATGGATGATTTTCAAGGACTCTGCCAGCATATGGAGGCATTTCTAAGGAGGGGACACTTTCCCCTTCTGATAGCTATCAAGATATTAGCATGGGTAAGCGAAAATACAACATACATATTTATGTTTCATTAAGTTTATTAATTCAAATAAATAGTTTTTGAACCGTATTATAATAATTACTTTTGCGTAAATCTGTTTTTTATAGATGGTTATGTTACGTTTACTGGACTAAAAACAGTTAACCCAAAACTTAAAGCTATTCTCTCAATCGGTGGAACAACTGAAGGATCCAGTACGTTTTCATATATAACGATGAACGCAGATAGAAGAGATAATTTTATCAAAAACATTATAAAGGTAACGCGCTCAACTCAATTTCGTTGTAGTATTTGAAATAGCTTAGAATATAAATATGCATTCTTACGTTACATTAATCTACAATGTTTTCCAAAGCTATAATAATATGATAACAATTATTTCTGTAATTAAGTCAAATATATTAGGAAAATTTCACGAGTATCTTACATTTTTTTTGAGGTATGAATATCACAAATAAGTAAGCTAGATTAATATGGAATTATTATTTGAATTTTGTAATTAATTTGCTCTTAGACAATATTATGAAGTGCTTTTACCTATCGGTTTTAAATTTCAGTTTTTACGGAAAACAAATTCGATGGAATCGATTTGAACTGGAACAGCCCGGCTTTTGGTAAAGGTGGAAAACCTGAAGATAAAGAAAATTACTCTAAGCTGGTGGAAGAGTTGAGAAATGAAATTCAATCTGAAGCCGAATCCGACTCCCAACTGCTGTTAACTATTACTGTCCCAAGAGGAAAAGACCTAATAGATAATGGATACAATATTCCAGAACTCAATAAGTAAGTTTAGTTACAGTTTGTGTAAAGTTTACCGAAGAAGAATGTTAATATAATATAAAAACACTTGTAAATCTTTTCAGGTACGTTGATTGGATAGCCATTAGATCTTATGACTATTATTCAGCAATAGATCCAGTTGTGAACCATCCTTCTGGTTTATTCGCTTACAATGCGTCTTACCCAGATGATTCAAATACTGTGAGTATAAATGTATTGCATTCAATTATTGTTATTATAGAACATCCTTGCGTTCTACAATTTTTGACGTGATAACGTCTAATAAATCGATGAACGCCGGCTGCACACACGAAAAAGCATGACTCATGTCACGTTCCGCCTGAGCCGAGTGTGCAAGCGAGAGCGCGGAACAAGCGATAGAGAGGCACGATCGCCCTAAGCGTTCGGTTTGTGACGCATCTTTCTCTCTTCCACTCCATCGGCCGATGAGTCCGAGTAGAAGGGAGATAGCAGCAGCACACAAGCTCCAATGTGAAAGTGAAATTAACGAGTGCAAAAAAATGTTAATTTATGGAAAAAATTGTCATTTTCAATTAACTCCTACTTTGTAGTATGCAAAATAATGATAATTCAGTAACAATAATTCAATTCAATTCATAAAAGTATGCTATTTTTCATCAATGTTTTCTTATGACGTTATCACGTAAAATATCGTCCGTAAACCGACAGACAGCCAAAAGTTTTTTTTTCAAAACCACCGTACAAAAACTTTCAAAATATGTCAAAAATGTAAAAAAAAAAAAAAAAATATTTGATTAAAATGATTGATGTTTTTTTTTAAATTTCTAGAACTACACCGTGCAATATTTTATCAACTCTGGTGCAGAGAGAGAAAAACTATTATTGGGTATTCCAACATTTGGTCTTACATACACCCTGACAGACCCCAGTAAAACAGGAATAGGGTCTCCTGCTTCCGGACCAGGAGAAAAAGGAGTTGTGACAGGCACAAGTGGATTCCTTGCTTATTATGAGGTAAATAAACAATTTAACAAAAAGCATTCTAATCTTTAATACCTAGCATTTTTTCGTCATTTTTTCTACTACAGTAAAAATCGTTTTGGAAAATGATAAAAAAAGAAATGTGCCAATTATATTGGTCATATTTTGCAACACGAGAATCTCATAGTGCAAGAATAGTAAAGAAACAACCCAAATTACTGAAGACAACCCCGCTGAATAATAATTCAGACCAGTTGAAGGAGGATACTAACTGCACCACTAAAGAAAGTGGCTCTAGAGGAAAATTTCATATAAAATGTGTGTTCTGTAGTTTTAAATAGCTCGTGTCAAGATGATCCCCCTGGCTTTGTCGGGACAAGTCATCGAAAGGGTCGAGAGCTTCAAATACCTGGGAGCGTACATAACAGAAAACGGCAGAGTTCAGAAAGAACTGGGAGTGCGGCTTAGAGTAGCGGGCGCCGCATTCAACAGTACGAAAGCTGTCTGGAGATCGGATATTTACTCGGTTAAAAAAAAAGCCGCCTTTATAACTCCTGCATCACACCTGTTCTCCTCTATGGCTGCGAATCGTGGCACCTAACCAGGGCCCAAGACACCAGACTTCTGAGTTTTGAGAATAGGTGTCTTAGAAGAATTTTAGTGTGCGGTGGTTTGACTTTGTAAGAAACACAGAGGTGAGGCAACGGACACAGCAACCCTTGGTATCTACTGTCATCCGGCGAAGGCGTTTCGGCTGGCTAGGCCATATACCACGTACGCCTCCCGAGAGCCTTAACCATGCTTGCCTATTTTACAAGGCATCCGGTTCTCGGCGTCCTGGTCGTATCCACTGTTGACAATTCGTCGGCAGTTTGCGTCAGAGCTGCGGGACGTGTACTTGACTTGGGAGTGAAAAATGAGTTTTAAATAGTTACTACCTCAGGTGAACAATTACTCATCATCACTTCAAACCATTGCCAAAATCAAAGAATATTGATGTAAAATTATATAGAATCTCAACAATTTAACGTGTTTGTCTAATACAATAACGTAGTTTTTATATTTATTTTAGATTTGTACTAATAACCTTGCACCCAACAACTCAGATAATTGGAAGGTAGTGCAACCAAACCCTGCAGCCAATGGACCATACGCATACAAGGGGGACCAGTGGGTGGCGTATGAAGACATTGATAGTATCCGAAGAAAGGCGGAGTATGCTGCGCAGGAAGGGCTCGGAGGTAACTATTTCCTTTTTTTCTATTTTGTCAAAATTGAAATTAACATTCAAATTACCACATTCCAATTCTGTTCGGGATATTCGAGACAATATTACGTGTTTATCCGTGCCATTCTGTTAGTGCAGTTGATATGGACCCCCCTCGAAACAGTTTAAAACACAGAGTTTAAAAATATGAAACGAATAAGTAATTTAAACAAAGGGGATCGATGGAAATGTCAGGAGCCTTCATGTTGCATGACAAACGAGCCCATGAGTAAATTATATCAATTTTACTGATTGCGGTTCTGTTTATCTCAGGACTGATGTTTTGGACGGTCGACATGGACGATTTCCAAGGACTCTGCCATGGAAGGACTTACCCCCTCATAAATTCTGGAAAAGAGGCTCTTTACAGAAGTTTAGGGTAAGTACCTTTGGCATTTGTTAATGACACAATATTAAAAATTACAAAATTATGATTATGTTTTTTATTTTCACTACCGACAGACTTGAAGTACCTTTCTACTACAACTGTTTCACCACCTACCAGTGTTGTGAGCAGTACTGAATCGTCTACAAGAGCTATCACACCAGTTATGACATCTACACCAACACCAATAGTACAAAAAAGTGATGTGCCAACTATAAGAGGAATAACTACAGAAGCGTCTACTAAAGTAACCACTCTTTTTCAAATTACATTCAGTCATTAAGTAAAGTAAATACTAAAGGGCTTTCATAAATATGTTTTTATTTTAGTCGAGTATAGTTCCAAGCAGCACAATTGTTTCTAAATCAATATCTTCAGATAAAAGTCGGTTCAGGTGTTTCAATATTTCCTCCAATGGTTGACAGGTAAAAATAGCTTAATCATAATTTTTTCATATTTTTTTTTAAGTACCAAAAAAACATAATAATATGATAATTTATCACAATAATTTTACAGGGATTTAGTGACACCATCTTCATCATCCAACAATCAAAATTCATCATCAACTGACGGCAGTGGTGAGCAAATAATATTTTACCTCCAAATAGTATAAAAATATCACTTAACTAACTAAACCATCACGCCATTTCACCGAAGGAGAAGAAAGAATTGATAGAACACCCACACAACTCTGTCTTGACACATTTTCTTTGTTTCCTCCACATTCATACATCTTGTTTCTCGAAATATCAGTTCTATAATAAGTCAATACGATTGTATTCCAGAACCGCTGATTGTGTGTTATTACACAAACTGGTCTGTGTACAGGCCTGGGGTAGGAAAGTACCCACGTCTAGTATCGACCCTTTCCTCTGCACTCTACGTGGTATACGCCTTCGGAGGAATTACCACGGAGGGCAACTTAAGGCCAGCTGACACCTATCAGGATATTCAAATGGGTAATTTTCAAATCAAACTCTAATCAAATGGTCGTAATATTTGAAATATGAAAATTGTAACATACTTAGCCTTTTTTTTTTAGATGGATACTCTGTATTCAGCCGTTTGAAGACTATTAACACTAAACTAAAAGACTATGCTCGCTATTGGAGGAGCTTCCGAAGGCTCCACAACACTTTCCCAGCTGCTGTTTTGATGATGACCTCCGTTTTACGTTTGTTCAAAAATATTATCAAGGTATTCAAACAGTATTTTAGATATTTCCTACCAAGCTTGGAAAGTTAATAACGATGAATATTTTGATAAAATGTTTATACATCTGCATGCGTACTTGCTATGTGTACATGTGTAGGTTCATATAAAGAAAATGTTGATATCATGGTCGGTGGAGTTAAACCACCTTAAAAATGTAATTTCCAATCACTCATTTTAGTAGAATTATAATGCATTTTAAGTCATTTACCTGTACCTGCTGACTTAATAAAATTACATAATTCTAAAATAAAAACAAAAATAATTAATAGGTACTACAGGTGAATAAATTACATGTACTCAAAATTTCATTAAATTTGTAAAAAATATTTTAAGCTACCAACTTTTCACTTTGTTGCATAATTATTGTTAAAATTTACCCTGTGAATAATTTATCGTCGAGGTATTATATTTCAGTTCTTACGCATGAATAAATTTGACGGGATCGACATAGATTGGGATTTCCCTGTCGTCGGGAGAGGAGGGAGACCAGAGATAAAAGCCAACTAGTGAAGTTCCTCATGAAAGAAACTTAAGAGAAGAAATGGAAAGGGGCGCTGAAGGATAGACCTCGGCTACTTCTTTCCGCACACTTAAACAGGTAACTGTCAATTTTCGAAAATTAGAGATATCGAAAAAAATTGGACTAACTGGACAATTACCAACAAACTACAGAAAGAAGCTACTAAAATTTTTGTACAACACTTTGGGTCGTGTTCAATTACTTGAACACAACTCTGGATTTTATCCCATGCGGTGCGTAGGTATAATTCTTTTATTAATATATCCCGGGAGTAGGCTATATATGAATATACAACATTTTGGGGTCAGACCAATATGGTATGGTGAAAATTTTGGGTTCTAAATATTAAGTAAATAATTTGGCCAGAGTCCTCTGCCGGCGTATTACTAGTACTTAATTTGACTTGTCAGATAGAGTCTTAACCACCAAAAAATAAAAAAGAAAAAACTAATTTGCTTATAATACTAAACTTCATATATCAATGCCCTAGATGGAGCGTTCAACTGCCTCTGCTGTGGATGATTCTTGGATTCGTAGCATATATACCCAAAATCCTAAATGTTACCTGTGTGGGTATTCTTCTAATAAGCGGAGAATGGGGACTGCTGTTTGTAGTAGTAAAAGTGGCCACTTAACCCAGCCAAGACAGGTCCTAAGCCCTGTAGTAAACGCTGAAATATACACTATTCCTGAATTGGAAAAAATCTACTTCATCTCTGTAGGGATATAAATCATAAAAATAAATGCAAATTTTCTATGCCTACAGATTGCCTCGAAAACACAATGTTAATATTCATTTTTAAGGCAATCTGGAAAACTCGTTGTAATGTATTTAATTTCTTTTCTATGTGTGGTTATAAGACAGTCTGACCGATGAACGCTTGTTTCAGATCGTGGATTGGATGAATGTCCGAGTTTATACTACTACATGCCTCCTCCAGATATTAAAAGTCAATATCACCACGCACCTCTATTCGCCTTTGGATACAAATCCAAGGCAACGAATAGCAAGCCGTAAGATATTTTGGGTAGTAAAAATTCCAAAGACTTGCGAATTAAACATAATTTGAAAAGTGTACGAAAAACCTGTATACAAAATACTGAAATTATACCCCTGCTGGCTAATATTAAATATTATTTATATCCCGAACGTTTTCCTAAGTTTAAGAAAATAAATTCACATGAAACATACCTACACCAAAGTAGTTGATGCTTAGCCATTGTTGAAACTTATAGTCGAAAAATTAGAATTCCATGTGAGGATTTAGTAAAAACAATCTGTGATACTTCATTGCACTAAATGATTATGATTTGTCATATATAATTATTATCTATAATGATGGGCGCAATGGGTATGTTTAGAAATTACTTAGATCGTATGACTCAACCTTTTTTATTACAAACATAATACCTGATTGACGCCGAGGCCAATCCACTTCGGTTACGGGGTTTATTTGTCACTTAAGTTGAGCATCAAAAAAAACAAGCAATACAAATAGTTTCATCATAATACTCAAAATGTATACCAGTTGTACAGGGTGTTTATATAATTTTTGCACCACCAATCAGGAGGGTTTTTTATGCAACAGTATACATAATAATGGCGCATACATTATTTTAGAACAGCTGAATTGTTTTTGAAGTAGAAAAGACCTCGCCACCAAGAATAGAAGTGCAGTGAAAATAATGTTGTATCATAAAAGAATGTTTCTTGCAATCACAACCATGTCTAAAAATAAAAGAACAAATTGTAGCGTAATAGAACGAATTCATAATACCAAAGCAGGACAAATATTAGTCTTATTGATTGCAAATTAAATAACACTTAAATTAACTACCAAAAGTTTCCACAAATATGCCACTAACTGTACCGCCAAAAAAAGTTGAATTTCATAGCAATTTTTCTCAACACCATGTCAACAGTGAGAAAAATGACGTCAAATGTGAAACGATCTGATAATTCCTAGCAAAGTAGAAATTTATAATTTGTCAAATATAATGGATTCTCAATATAAAGCGCGCAATGTGGACTGTATGTAATCCCATCATGTTGCCACTTAAACTCCAGCCAAATACAGGTCATAATCCCCTGTTACGTCGAGATAAGACCACATTCCTATTTCCAGGGTTATTCTCGTCTCAGTTGCGATAACAAAAATACATATATTGGTATTATAAGTTTTACCGGGAGTATTCATAAAAGTTATTTATTATTTTTTTTTTGTGGGTTCAGACAGTTCCATTAAGTATACATTAGAGCTGGCGTCCGACAGAGAAAAGCTTGTGTTGGGAATGACCGACATACGGCGGACCTTCACTTTGAAATTGTTAACTATCCACTGATAAAGGTTCATTGCATTCTGTAGCACCCGGTGCAAAAGGACCCAACACAGGGGAAATGAGGTATTTGGCGTATATTGTAGGTAATAATATACAAAATTTCGAGCGGCAATTAAGAAACTATAATGATACGTAACTAATTTTTTATCCTTATCCGCCTCATAAAATAATTCAAGTCTTAATATTAATACATAAACAGATAGGAGCTATTTAACAAAGTTAAAATCAAATAAGAAGTAATAACACACAGTGAAAAATATAAAAAAAAGTATTAGGTACTTGTAGTGAATTGCTATAAATTTTGATAATAGCATGAACGCAAGACTATCAAAGACTAAATTCCATTAGTGAGGATACGAAAATGTTAGGAGTAGGAGGCGAAATAATGTATACATAAATACAGACAAACCAAACATACTTCCTAATATAAACAATTAATTATTTATTGTACTCTATGTTAATAGGCAAAAACCTATTAACATACATTAACAAAATAATAATTGAAACATAATATCTTAATTTAGACCTTAAATAAAAACATAAATTTTTCTCTTTCTGGTTATATTCGGAACGTTCCTCCCATACTCCCGGTGGCATCAAGGAATTTTGCGACTTAGCTTAAATCCATAAAATGAGTGAGCAATAAGTTAATATTTAACTTCTAGTTGTCTGATGTACCAAGTACATTTATGATAATACTAAGTTATTTTTGTCAACGTCTCTTGGGGAATAACCGTTTTATACTTTAATACAAAAAACTTTTTGAATTGAATTGAATTAATTATTACTGATTTATCATTAGTTTGGTATAATACAAAGCAAGCGTTTATTGGGCTTTTTTGATTTCCATAAATGTAACATTTTTTTGCACTCGTTCGTTAAATTAATTTCACTTTCACTTTGTAGCTAGTGTGCTGCTGCTGTCTCTCTTCTAGCCAGGGAACGCATCGGCCGATGGAGTGTGGAGAGAGATAGATGCGTCAATAACCGAACGCTCTAGGCCGATGGGTGCATCTCTATTCGCTTGTTCGCGCTCTCGCTTGCACACTTGGCTCAGGCGGAGCGTGACAATGAGTCATTTTTATGTTTTCTAACATTTGTGTGCTGCCATGGCTTTCCGTTCATCGATTTGATTAGACGGTATCACGTCAAAAAAAACAACATTATTTACCAATTTCTTATCTTTAGAAATAGCTCTGCCCATTTATCGACTTATGATGGAGAGATGATGACTGTCAGCGCGCCGGACTCCAGGGTCCATATGGTCCGAACGCCTACAAAGGAGACCAGAGGGAGGTGTACGAAGACCGTCAGCTGTGTGCAGAGGGAAGGCACGAGTCACTCAGCTCAGATAGGCCTTATAGGAAGATTAAAGAAACCTAATTGCCCAGGTACCGTTGCTCTTGTATTTCTACTCATCTTCACCAAGGCTGCGTGTCATGGCCACCTAACCAGGTGGCCCCAAAACAGCAAGACCAGGATTCTGAGTTATAGAGGATAGTGTGTCTAAGAAGAACATAAGATTGTATTTAAGGAACAACAGAAATGATAGCAGCGGGACCGCCGCAAACCCTGGTATCTAACTGTCTTCGGCGTAGCGTTTCGGCTGGGCTCAGGACATATACTGAACTACGATATGCCTCCCGATAGCCATTAACCACGCTTGCCTATTCTTACAACAAGGACATCTGGTTTCACACACTCCGTGGGCAATTTGCGTCAGAGCTGCGGGGACGTTGACCTGACCTGGGAGGAATGCGCGTGAAACCTGGCAGCCGATCGCTTGGCTTGTTGAGGCTAGTTTGTGTTAATCCAAATGCATCGCAAAAAGGGCGGATAAAGGAATGATGCAGATGATGGACTTGTTATTGCACAATTTTTATATGATGAGACAAGAATGACCAACTGATTCTTCATGCTCAATCGAAGTAAGAGGGATATACTCTAAAGTTCTATAAGATTTTCACGGCACTTCCAAGAACCAGATACGCTTTTCTAGGGTAATATGCCGTGCATCAACGCTTTTTGTTGCCGATGTTTTCGGAAGCAAAAAGCTAAATAATTAAAGTCCGAAAGTCTTTGTCTATCTTCTGGGCCTGGACTGAATGTCAGCCAGGAAGATGGACATGGCAAAATCAGCACGGAAGATAGACCACTGCTTGCAATGTGTTCCGCAATGTCGGCAACTGAAAAAGCCTAAAAATATAAAGGCCTCTAACCTAAGAAGAAAAAACCATCTAATAAATGCTTTAAATTAGGACCACCGCCACCAGTCACTATAAATAAACAAATAAATATAATGCCACTAGAACACATTAATGTATTCTCAGGGCTTGATGTGTATTGGACTATGTAAAATGGATGACTTCAAAGAGTGGGGAAAAGTTGGGGGGGGGGGGGGGGGGGGGGTGGGGTGGGGTGGACCTGTCCACGGCAAACCATATCCATTGATTATTACTGCTGCAAAAAGCTGCTATCCGTTTCAAGAGTCTCAGGGTATGTTACAATCATCTATTATTAAAACAATATATTTTACAGAGGTACTAGAGCAAAGGCAGCCATAAGGGTGATGCTAGAAACATAAAGTATCTATGATACAAGATTAGTGATTCACCCAAAAAAAAATATTTCATTATTTGGGGCAAACCGACTTACTGTCGGGGCCCGAGTTCGTGGCCCTTCGGGGAAGATCCTTTCCTTTGAAGTGCGTGCAGGGGCGATGATCCCCGCTAGTTCTCTTCTACCGCTCCCCCTAGGGTCAATGGGGACTGTAGTGACGTACGTACTGCTGCGATTGTTGCCTTATCGTATCGCACTTAATTTTTGAAATGTTTCGAAAAAAACAGGTATTTTTCGCTAGTCAAGCTCGAAACATTGTGAATTAATGTTACTGCAATATGTGTAGTGAAGAAGACAAATCTGATTATTTTATTATGCCGCTCAGTAACTCATTGGCACGAGTATCTATTTACACTGGACTAAGCGACGGGACTATTGAATCGCATTAACCGAGAAGCAAAAGAAAGAAATAATTCTTTATTATATCTCTCCTAATAATGTAGTTATTCTATGTAATTATTTAAATAAGAACTTAAAAATCATTTATATTTGAAAAAATAAACTTTTATGTATATAAATAATACGAGTTTATTTCTTCTCTCGATAACGCATTCTTCGGGGTTCCGAAACACACGCATTTCTCTTTTTAAGGGTGGTATATACATGAAATTGGAAAAATAAAAGTCGTAAATTACCACCCTATTCATTCAACCAAAACGAACAATTATACCAGACCACGTGTACTGACATACTATACTCATTTGCAAACAAAAGTTACCAACTTCTTTCTTTTAAAAAGTAACACGCGGTTGTTTAAAATATTTTAATTGTACTTGTCGATATAATATCGATATCGATTTTTCAGCTAGTGTAGCGGATACAGCACTTGTCGCATTTCCTTTAGATGCGCCACGAGAACTCGTGCCGGACCGACAGTACTTCTATGCACTTCATCTTGTTTTTTACCTAAACGACACTTAACAAGTTGTTAATTATATTACAATGCTATTTAAAAAAAATTTGGATTGCCCGTAAAGTCGGTTTATCGGACGAACTTTTACGTTTGATAACGTCATATGAAAAACATTTGATGAAAACTAAAAATAGCATACTTGTATGAATTGAATTGAATTATTATTCTGAATTTTCATTATTTGTATATACTACAAAGCAGGAGTTTAATTGAAATTACAATTTTTTCCACTACATCCAATTTTTTTTGGAGCGTTATTTCACTTTTCACTTTAGTCGGTTGTGTGCTGCCGCTTGTCTCCTTTTACTCGGTACCGCATCAGCTGATGGAGTGGAAGAGAGATGATGCGTCACAACCGACACGCTTAGGCCGATCGTGCACTCTCTTTGCTTGTTCCGCGCTCTGGCTTGCCCATCGGCTCTAGGCGGACCAATGAGTCATGCTTTTTCGTTGTGTGCAGCCGGCGTTCATCGATTTATTTAACGTTATCCGTCAAATGAGTTGTAAAATGTATGACTTTATGACATGGTATATACTAACAATTAAACTTCACTACCTATTGCAGACTTTCCAACACCATACTTTCCAACATCTGCTGATAGCAAGCTGCAATACAACCTTCTCCGATATCATCTCCAGTACAGAAACAGTCACGAGAGAACCACTTCCCCAGCAACTGTGGTCACGGAATCTGGTTTTGTTCCACCAACTTTTGCTAGAGGAAGTACTTAACCCATCACTATAGAGGTAAAAATACCAACATTCACACACAATTTGTAGAATGATAAAGCTCTTTAAAAGTATCATACTAAGCATGTTCAATTGATAGTTTTCTGCCATTGAATTTGAATGCAATACATCCTAATATATCTCTCTCTAATATCTTTGGCCTTACCGTTTGTGTTCAATTTTGTCACTTTTTGAACTGTACATATTGTTGTCTGTACTTTAAAGTTTTGTACTCCTTTACCATTATGACGCTTGTCTCCGTCTCAGTCGCAATGCATAAAAAATTGTAAGCTTCATGAGTATGTACCAAGTAGGTATATTAATTTCACCGAGGTGGTTGTTTGTGACAGTACCCAGTAATCAGCCAAGTGAGAAAGTTCTACTAAGCCGAGCGAAATCCAAAGTCTTTTGAATCTGATAAGGGAGTTTGGTAAAGTACAGATGACGATTTAAAATCAACGTGATAATCAATTAATGAGATTTCATTTATTTAAAAAAATATTATATATTTTAGGTGGCATAGAGCAGCTTAAAAAAGTATTATCCAGTGGAGTTACTAAAGGAGACAGGTATTGTGGCCTTTTTATTAATAACATAATTTAAATGTTTGTTTTTTTTTTAAAAGAGCTACGTATGTGTTAAGTTCAGTTCAGATCAATTTTTATAAAAACACACATACATAGATAACAAAAATAATACATGTGTATTTGAAAATACACAGATATCATTGTGTACAAAATAAACTTTTTAAGCCAAATAATAATTTTGAAAGGTACATAAAACTGTATCTGTGTCGTAGATCTAAAAAGGGTTTAAAAATATGTTCAATTGATTTCCTCTTTTACAGCCAACCCTCTAGTCCTAAAGCCACCAACCAACCATTGGACGCCAGAAGAACGGATGTATAACAAGCAAACAACAGACGCCACCGTAATAAAAATACTACATAATATTATTTAAATATAGTATGTAAATATAGTTGTATAATATAATATAGTATGTAACTTTAAACTATTAGTTTCAGGTCAAAATTGAATCAAAATATGAGGTCACCAGCCATAACTTTATCTGGAGGTGGAAGTGAATCTTATCCCTCCTATTCAGAATATTGGAAATACTAGTGGTTCAGTTGATCAGGACAATTATTCCGTTTTCTTATCCAACTTCTGATAATTACGGGTTAAACGGAGAAGATGAAAAACAACTCTACTGGAGCACAACCTATCGCCATTTCTTCAAAAAGTCTCTGTCCACTATTCAGAATACCCTTATCCAAATCCTGTTTCTTACGTTTCGAATGTGGCTGTTGCATTTCCAGAGGACCCTCTCTGGATCCCTGTTTCATTTGCATCCGATGTGTGAAATTTGTGTATTCAGATGTAGTTCCACCCCACCTGCAGATGGAACCCGAAGGGAAATTACGCAGACGAATTTATCCACAAATAACAAAGTCACAGTTAATAGGAAAACATGTAAGTGGAAAACGTTCACATTTAGTTTTAGTATCCAACACGTCTGCTCCGTTGATAAAAAGATATTTCAATAACAGTACAAGTGACTCGGATTATTACTCCAACAGTTTTGTAAGTCGTGATAGTATTCGAGCAGACGGACACAATCACCAAACTAGGCAAAACAATTAGCGAGGACGAGAAAAAATAAGCTGAATGAAGAAATCGAAGCAGTGTTTGGAAAGCAGAGTGATCATCCACCATTAAGATTTGGCGGCTTGGAGCCCAAATCTGAAAACTTGAGACTTGCTCCGATAAGATCTGGCGACAATAAACGACAGCGAGCGGGTGGATTATTGAATACTAACAATAGGAAATTGACGAGAGCTTCGATATTCGATCTCGAAAAACAAGAAAGTGGCTCAGTTGCTCAACTAACTCGTGGAAACAAACTTAGACTCAGATTATATCAGATTTCGATAAAATAGACTCGAACTCTGGAAAAAGAAATGCACGTTTTCAGAGAAGGCCATCTTCTACTGGTTTTCTACCAGAAAGAAGAAGTGATAATATAAGACGTGAAGGTTTGTCAATAGTTGATTCTGAGATTACTACTAGTAAAGATGTAAAATTACATAAAATGCCAACTATAGAGGCCATATTAGATATATCAGAAACGGAGATTGAAATTGTGCAAATAAAATATATCAAATCATAATAATACATGAACCATCATTATTACGGGACCATCTTTTTGAAATAGGACTCGATTATGTTTGTGTAGTATCTAAATTTATAAAGAATTCTGTTTGTCGATTCTAGCCATAAGAAATAACGCATTCAATTAGTGCCATTAAAATAATATTATGTGCCAGGATATATCTAAAACGTATTTTTATTATTAAATATAAAAGAAAAAAATATCATTAAAATAAAATACCTATTGATACATTTCCATGAAACCATTAAGACTTGACGCAATAGTAGTAAGTAGGTATATTTTTTATCCGTATTTTAAGAAAAGACTTATTAATTTGTAACAATTTTGTAATTTTATATACCCATAAATAAAATGCTCAATATTTCATAAAATCTTGTTTTATTATCCCTAATGGCCCTAATCCCTCATGCAAGAATCGTTTATCCTTCATTAGCATAGAGCGTATTTATACGGGACAGAAAACTGTATAGTTTCTTGTTCAGAAAACTGTACAGTCTGTCAAAAGACATGCTAAATATGTATATTTTTTTAGCGAAGTTATTATCGTTTGATTACACTCAGGAAATTGTTAATATAAATACATTATTTGTTTTTTTCGTTTTAAAAAGCATACAATATACCAATATCTACTTAAACGTTTACATAAAAAAACATTAACTGTCAAGTCATCCAAACGTCATGCTGACCATTCAATATTCCATACAGTTTTTGCTTTTTAAACGGTACAGTTTGCAAACTGCACATGAAACTGTACAGTTTTCTGTCCCGTATAAAGTGCACTTTAGATAGATAGAAAATATAGATATTTTGAATTGCCTTACAATTAAGCATTATCGACAAAAAATAAGAAAGGGCTTTTACGATGGTTTGGTCATAGGAGCGAATGAGTGTTGAAAGAACGGCTAAAAGAAGTTTAAATGCAAGTGTGCCTGGATGTAGAAGCCGAGGAAAGCCGAGAAAGAAAGACATGGTTTGACCAAGTACGACAAGAACTTGAAGTGGACATGTGAAAAGCCGGAACAATCGGCGGATGTGCATGATAAGATGTATGAATGTAGAGGAAGCAAAGGAAGTATGTCAGGACAGAGCGGTATGGCGTTCTATCCTCTCTGCCTACCCCTACATGGGCGTGATGGTTAGTTAGTTAGAATTTATTTATTTATTTATTTATTTTCTGTGCTAAACATATACAGAACATTCACCAGGTGTGAATGTTCAGTTACATATATACAGGTGAAAATGATATTTATTACAAAAATTATTAAATATTGACAATAAAAAATAGGCTCTACAATTAAACATATAAAAACTAAGAAGAAACAATTATAAAGTAATCAAAATAAAATATTATACATGCGTACATAATATATAATACATATAAAAATAATCAATATATCTTTATAAAATAATATTTTTACTTATATTATTATGTATCTACTAATAATAATTCTAGACATGTGGTTCTAAAATAAGTTAAAATAAGAATTGCCCTTACATTTCTTTTAAAACATTGTCTTTTTTCTCTCGGTTGTTTTCTAAAGGGACGCCCCGTGAACATACATTCTATGCAGGATTTCATGTTCGTTATATTGCCAATGCACACGGCGTTAACATAATTATTTGGCTTTGAAGCGCGCATGATTTAATACATGTGTTTGAACGTATAAAAAAAAATTGCAATTGCGTATCAAGAAGTGTGAAAAAAAACAAACATCTAAGTACACTGAGGGATCGATCCCACCTCCACTGAGACTGTTATAGAGTCCTTGGGGCCTCCTGTCAGTCACGCTATTTATGCAGGATTTTAAATTTTTGCTGTTGCTTATGCATAAAGCAAATTACAGGGCCAAGTTTCCAAGTGAAGTTAAGTAAGAGGCCGACAGCAACGATCAGTCAAAAAAATCACGATGCCCCACCCTTACGATCCCTCAGTGTCTCCGTATTGAAATACTTTTTTTTTCTTTATTCACACACATAAACATAGAAACAATGTACAGTTGAAAAGTTTTATAACTGTAGGAGTAACGTGATGTCAGCTCGATAGCATTTTGAATTTAAAAGAAACAATTACTTGAGGCCGATTCTACATTCCTGCATCGAATATTCATCTCTGTCTCTGAAATTAAATATTGCTTAACATTTCCGAATTACTGAAACGTATTCTTGTGTATGCATATAAATTCCTAATTATATATTTATGTTAAAAAAAGATGTAATGTTTCCTTTTACATATATAATTTATTCAATGGGTGAAAATTGAATTATTTCATTTGTTATGATTTTTTTTTTGTTATTCATATGGCACTGTTTTTAAGGTTACGATTTTACAGTAATTATCCTATTTGGGGTCACAGGTTTAATATACATAAACATTAAATATATTTATAACTTATAACATTTTGTCAGTTTTCGTATTTTTTTCCAGTAGCCAATTCCAATAATTTCGATTAACTTAAGAATATAATGTACAATGCTTTTAATTTGACACTCAAACTCATGGCCAAACCACTGATATAAGTTAATAAAATGAAAATTAGCTTACTAATTCCCTAAAATTTATTGGTGTTTTTTAATTACAAATTGTTTTATTTTTTTTTCGCAGAATTCGTATATTTAAAAAAAATCGGTCTGCTAGAAAATAGTTATGAATAACGTGGTAATTTATTCAAAGCTTATTATGGTGATTCCTCCAAGTTTGTGGCAGTCAATAAATTCGAATTTTGAAAACTCCAGATGAAAAATGAGCCTCACGATGTTCTTGTAATTCGAGCGTAGGTTATTGTGCATTCAAGTCAACTTTGGATCTGGCAGGTGGAGGTAGGTAACTAGACAGCAGGCTTCGAGTAATGCAGCGTGGTTGTACGTAGAGCATAGTAGGATGAGCGATATTGAAAAATATTGATCGATGAGATTTTATCGATATCGATATTTAAAGATAATTGAGGTGAGGAAAATGGGAAGAAAATAAGGATAAATCGGAATACGCCAACAAGGCAATCTCCCAAACCTAAATCCGGAGAGATATGAAAGATCCGGATGAGCTAGTGGTCCTGCACTAGAAAAAGAAAAAAAAAATAAGTGTTTCGGGAAATGTGATACCGAATTTTAAAAATGTCGGATATCAATATGCTCGATCATCGATATGCCGATATTTTATGAAAGCTATTCTACTATACCTCACTTATGCGCATTCAATGGTGCACAGGGCACTGCATTGGTACACCAAATACAGTGAATCTTGATCCTCGAAATCGGTTATTTGCCAATATCGATATAATATTTATATCGTTCATCCCTAGTGCATGGTGCAGCACAGCTTCACGGTTACGAAATACGAACGCGAATCACGTTCAGCATCGTTTGCCGGTGTGGTGCTGTATACTTGGTACAGTGGGTACCACACGGCACACAGTATACTGTGGTACGCTCTCAGCGGAGTCCTTTCACTCGCATTCTGCGCTATCGCTCCGTCCAAGAGCGACGAAGTTGCATTCTCGGTTGATTACATCAACTATGGTATAAGTTCTCAATCGGTGTCACGCGAATAGAATATATTGGGTTTGCAAGCGTTATACGTCCGTCTTCGGACGGATAATATGTTTAGCTGAAAAACCATAAAAATATGCAATTTAAAAAACCTTTATCTGCTTTTTTTAACTTTCTTCTACTTCTTTCACCACGTTCGCTCTATGATGGAAATGGAGCATGTGGCCCTCACTTGATCCCCTCAGGGCGACCCCATCTGCCAGCCAGTCTCTCTCGCGTTCCATTTCAGGGCGATTAAGTTTTTTTAACGCATTACAACCACATCAAACTCATACCTTAGTAAATAGTCGTTCAGTTTTGCTACTCAGCTTTACTTTTAACATTTGTCTCACCTATTCTACATGTTTTACCTCACTTTCGCTCTGAGGATCTTGCACTTTTAAGCGTATTGCGTTTACTTTCATTCTTATTTTTAACAGCACGCAACGGCTTCACCTCAAGGGTTAGGTCCAGAGAACTGTTATGTAGGTTCTGTCAATATTGCTTTTTTCCCGGATAGAATAAGTACGTAAGCTCATAAGCAATAATTGCTCGATCTAACTTAGTATTACTCTGTTGCGGCCACTATGCATTCTTTCTAAAGTCCTTCTCCAATTTCCGTCTCTAGTAAACGTAATACCGACCCTATACAAATTCTTCAACCTGCTTTTACTCTTTCACCATTTATTTTATCTTAATTAACAGTCATATTCATTTCTTTTAAGAACCATACTTAATTCGTCCTTTCCACATTCATTACAGTTCACTCTCCTTGCTACCACATCCGTAAACCTTTGTAACCACGGAATGCAGCATTATGATATTAGCAAGAAGCACTGTGTGGTCAGCGTTAACAAAAGGGCACCTTGGTTTGTAATCAAGGAATCCACAAATGATGCTTTGACTTGTTTTGATTTAATATCCAGTTTTGAGAACTACTGATTCTGGTAATGCACTCCACCGCTTACCGATGGTCATGCAAACTTACACTGACAATTTTCATTAGCAAAATAGGCCCTTAATGGGAGGTCTTTAGCACTCGGACACTCTCCTTGCTATGGGAATACTGACTGAGGATCTAATTTTTTATTATGGTTTACTCGTAGACTCGTAGTTATGCGAATATAAAACAGAACTTGTTAAAAGTGTCTAGATTTCGATTATTAACACCACCCTGGGCCCTTGTATTCTGAATCATGCAATAAGTTTTTTTTTATTTTTTATTTTTTTTTTTTATTTTTTTTTTATTTTTTTTATTTTAAAACCACTTCAAAGGCCAGGAAGGCCAATACAGTGGGGAACAACTCGTCACAAACCACCCCGCTTGAGAAAAAAATCACTTTGATTTTTGTGTTATCTCACCGGAATAACCCGGAAACCTCCGTATCGTGCGTCAGCGTCCTTAGGCCTTACGCTAACGCATTTTCTTTAATGTTAAAAAGAAATCTATGAATCTTATGGATAATTTTGCCCATCTTTCAATTTGTAAAGATACTATTTTCCAATAAAACCAAGCGGTTGTGTTTGAAAATAGATCGGAGTTTTTTTGCTGTGTTCGATGTTGGGGCTTCGACACCTGACGATCTCTGGGACTCAGGAGCCGCGACGTACCACTGGGCCACACCGTTCGAAGTTAATCAATAATTTGATTTATATAGATAAGAATAACGATCGTGGATTGTTGAAAAGGATCTAGGCTTAACGGTGGTTTGACTTCATAATAAGTTTGATGTTCCGGAGCGGTATTGGATGCAGTACCTCCCCTAACTGGAGTCGTGAAGTGCTCGGTGGTGGACCTTGCTTGGGCCTGTACTCGGATTCCTCGGGAGAGCTGAACCCGAGCTGCCTCTTCTTTACGCCTGCAGGGATCCACCGTCTGTTGGACCGTCGTTGACCCATCTTGCTGATGTACTTGACGGCACAGTACACTGAATGCGGGCCTGACTGTGGGAGACGGCGAGAGAGCTGGCTGGCGCTGGAGTTCTGGAGGGATCTAGTGCTTGTCCACGTGCTCCCATTGTAGCGAACGTGGTTAAGGAAGAAGAGGATATAGATAGTATATTAGTTTGTATTTATTTATTGAACTATATCCATCTCAATAGCCAAGGACCCAGGAAGCGACATGCGATAGAAGGGAAATCTTAAATGGGCAAGGGTTGAGAAAAGTCACATTTTTTTAACGATTCACAGGGAATCGAAACCAAAAACCTATGGAGTGTTTTTTACTATTTAACAGGTCTTAAACTACAGAAAAATAAATAAATTATCAGTGATGTAAAACTTCAACCCGTAAGGTCAGTTTTTCCTCGTTTGATTGGATATATAAATAAGTATTAATTGTGTCCCTTTTTTAGTAATGCTTTTGTGAAAAAAAAGGATTGTTTGATGCATCCACTTTGAGAAAACGCCAAGCAAAGTAGTGTAAACTTTTGCTATTTATGTAAAAAAAAAAAACGTATGATAAGACCGGTTTCATTTCTTGGCGTGTGCGATGTAGACTCATTAACCACCGGTTACCTACGGTCTCAGTAGGTATAACGAGGACGTCCCTTGCGTAAACAGCATGAAAGAAACAATTATCCTTTCGCCTTCTTGTTCACTGGTTCCCAATCTTACAACTTTCGTTTCAACAATTGTGCTGGCCATTGGCACTGGTTCGTCAAGTTGAGAATCTATACCGTACAAAAAGTACTGATCAAATTCAAAAAAAAAAAAAATTTCCTTTAATTATTACAGTTTCGTGCGGTCTATTTTGATTAAGTACTCCTTTTAGATTATTATCACGATTTAAGAGACGTAGGGAAAAGTATGCCAGACAGCGTGGTGAGGCGTTCTATGTCTCTAAATATAAGCATGTTTTAATTTGACCACATTATACAATACATACATCGATTTGTGAAATAAGTGCTACGGGTTTGTATGGATAAATGATCTTTTGATCATTAAAACAAAAAACCTAGTATGGGACTTTTTACATAATTAGTTTAAAGGGATTTGTTCATGTATAGGTTTCTTCACATGTTATGCACGGTTTCTTCCGTAATAAGAAGGAAATTTCCTGTTTATTGAAAATTATTTTTAAATAACGCTTTAAAAATTTATAAAAAGTGAACTCGCATCTTCATTAAATTTTAAAGAGAAAAAATCTGGCACCGTAGTTTGTACACCTACAAGTATACAAATAACTTGTTATAATTAGGTTGTTGAAAAAAATGAAAAAAAAATTCAGGTAATTAATCACAATAAACAAAAAATGACGCTGTATTGTTGTGTTATAACTTAATTGTTTGTGTTATATCAAATTCAGAATAAGCTAAATGATATATATTAATGCAAATTTAATTGCGATGTAATTCTTACTTAGTGCCAAAATTAACATTGCAAAATCACCAATGTTTCGTTTCGTTGTGAATTTATTTTACGTACAATAAATCTTTTTTTCGTGCAAAACATTATGAAACGTTTATTGTATAACCATAATACATTTTTGTCTTGTAATACATTTATTTTGTATTTTGATTATCTACCCCTATTAAAATTTAATTTGTTAACGACATGGATCCGCCCACGATGAGCAAACTCTATGGTAACTTCGTCCGACAGCAGGACAGACCATGGACGATGACTTACCAGAGCTGGGACCTCAACAAGGGCGGGAAAGACGATGAAGGACAACGGCGACAGTATCCTGGACTACTCTGGAAACACCCGTCGAACGCTAGAAGCGAAATATGACGAAGAGGATTTTGGTGGAAAATAAACAGGGGACGAAATAGGTATTTGGCTTTTCACAGAAGAACGGATGATGACGAGTTCGAAGTAGTGTTTGCTGGCTGAGCGAATATTCGAGGACAGAATTTGAGTTGGAAAACAGGTGACAAACACGGGTACTGGAATGTGGTGAAGGTAGGCAAATAAATTTCGGAAGGATTCGAATACCTATCACCCCGAGAGTATCAATACTTGGCAAACCAGACCATATATCTGAAATTTTTTTAATGAAAGGTAACAACCACTTTGGGGTAGGCTTGACAAGAACTTCTCACAGCAAGCATTAGAAATTATTTTTTGGAACTTTCACACAAAATATATAGGAATATATAATATTCTGTATATTGTTACAAGAAACTACAAAAAGTATCGAGTGATATGCAAACATTGTGTTCAGTATTTACCGCTACAAATCAATCATTATTTTCTCACTTACTGTTATTATCAAAAGTATCCAGTTTTGATCTCTTATGGTTATAATAGTTTTTCAACTCACAAAAAAAGTTATTTAGAAAAATCAGACTGTGGATAAGAATCCCTATAAAGTCTCGAATCCCACTCCATCAGAACTTGTTTATCTTGCAATTGAAAGAAAATAAATTTTTGTCAAAAAATTGTTTTGTTACTTCTCAATAATTTCTCATTTATGAAGGTAATATATTTACTTATGTAACCATCCCTTCATCATCATCATCATCGTACCATATCCGCTTCCTACGTGGAGCATATGGAATCCAACCATCTCAACAAGCTCAAAAGTAGAGGGGTACAAAGTCACACCATCATTTTTAATAACTCCTTTATTATTTAAATATAATTTTTTTTTTTTTTTTTATTTATTTATTTCAATATATACATAAAAGAAAACAGTCCTACTGAGTTGTCTACTGCAACTCGTCAGTAGGTGCATAAATACATGTTCAACTAAAAATAAAAGTACACAATACATACTCTAGCGCAAAAAAATTGTAAAATAAATATAAATAAAAATACAATTCGAAACTCAATATAATACATCGCGCTCTAGCAACCTAGTTCTCAGCACGCGTCTCTCTTTTAAGCTTGAAAAATGAATTATTTTTTTAATACTTGTTGGTAGCATGTTACAAATTTTTGGTATTGAAGTGTTCTTTTACCATATTTGTTATTATATTTAGGGAGAACTAAGCCTTCCGCACTTGTAAAACGAGTATTGAAAACATGCACCGGTCTGTGTTTATACTCAGAGAGAGATGCGTGCTGAGATATTAATTTGGACCATAATAACGCCTTAACAGATAAAATATTTACAGACTTATATAATAATAATAGTCAGGAGGCCTAATTACAGAGGGACCACGTCACAAACACCAAGGCTTGAGAAAATCACTTTTTATTTTTGTGTTCTCACCGGCAATCGAACCCGGAACATCTTACTAATTTTTACTTGCCGTATCACCCAAAACAAATTAATACATTGTTAATCCACACAAAAACAAATGCAAAATAACTTTACCTACTAGAACTTACTTTTCATCTGTCGATAATCTTATTTGATAGTGTATTTAGACAATTATTTGCCTCTCATCATCCTTGATCAATCAACGGAAGAGCATCCGCGTAGTACGGTTCTAGTGACTAGCGACTTGTACCAGTACCCACTCGTTATTGTATATTAACACAAGTTACCTTGGTCTAAAATATACGATACATTCAGTTACCTGATATGCCTGAAGAGAATGCCTCAGTTTGAGAGATTTGATCAGTACTTACGTGAATTCTAGCTTTATTTTAGAACTTAGCAGTAATACACAAAACATTTTATTAAAATAATTTATGATGAATAAATACTAAGATAATTAAAAAATATATAATTATTAAATTTGGTAGCGGTAATTTATTTGAAAATTTGATAGTATCAAGTGACAGAATCCGTTGAATTGAAGCGGAAAAAAAATTGAATTGTTATAAATAATGTACAAGTGCACAAGAAAATTAAATATTCTATTATGATTTTTCCATTTTCGCAATACTCAAATATATATTTATCCATCTTTTACTATGTATCAATAAAGACAATTATTTTTTTTTACTGATACGTCTAAAAAAGTTATGATTCGGAATGTAAAATATAGCAACCAACTTTAAAAAAACATTGCAATAAGATGTCGTTTGAAATATAACATAAGTATATGCCATATATTTATTTATAGGTAAGGCCAGTTAAGATTAACTCGACTAAATGCATGGTGTAATTTGTTTTCATTATAAATTGTAACCCAAAATTGCTTAATAGACCTACATAACATCCTTCTAAGCCTGCATCTGTAATCTGCATACATAATATCGTCGGTCCAATGCCAAAACCGCGATTTGCAAAACGCCCATTTGAGATATTGAATCCAGAAATTTAAATTAGAAATCATAAACATTTTCAATTCCGTACAACAAATTTACATAGCTAACAATCTGGGACCTAATTATTTTACGGTACTTAAATATTAATTAAAAAAAGGTATATGGTACTACTTGATAGGTTTATGAAAAACATTATTCATTCATTATACCATATCCGCTCCCTATGTGGAGCATATGGAATCCACAAACTGCCTCCAGGCCAAGCGATCGGCCGCCAGCTCTCGCGCATCCTCCCAAGTCAAGTCCACGTCCCGCAGCTCTGACGCGAACTGCCGACGAATTGTCAACAGTGGACGACCGGGACGCCGAGAACCTGATGCCTTGTAAAATAGGCAAGCATGGTGGCGGCTCTCGGGAGGCATACGTAGTATATGGCCTAGCCAGCCGAAAACGCCTTCGCCGGATGACAGTAGATACCAAGGGTTGCTGTGTCCGTGGTTATGAAAAACATGGCATTATCAAATTAATATTCAAGTAATTAAAGTGGTCATGCGAAAAGTCGGAATAATCGTCGGAGAAGCAAGAGAAGTATGCTACGATAGAGTGGTATGGCATTTTACCCTCTCTGCTTACCCCTTCGAGGAATGATGGTTAGTTAGTTATGATGCTACTTTTCAGCTTAAAACCACAATATTTTAAAACAGCAGCATTTCTGCAATCGCGATTTTGGCGTTGTACCGACGATTTCTAACTTAGCAAAGCAAACAAAACAATTTCATATTTCCAGTAGATCTTGGTCCAAGGTAGTGCAGGTTCAATTCCTCATTGAATTTATTAGTTTCAGTATTCTGCTTAGTCTAAGGCCATGTAGTAAATTTAGCCAAAGCGGTTTTATCCTAAGAATCCGATTAAGTATTCTTCACATTTCTGTGGGCGGACGGAACAATTCAGCCGGTAATGAGAAGCGGATAGAATTTGAAACAATACAACGATTACATTACATTTGTTGCTCAATCCGAACTAAAGATATGTTGTATTGTATTAGTATTTTTGTATTTGCATAATGTACGGCTATTTATTAGGTACGTATAATATGCATACGAACTGGTTAGAAAACCCTTAACACCTTTCAACGCGATCCGAAGCCAGAAAAAAAACGACTTTTGCTTTAATGTAACTATTGTAAGAAGGAGTAAAATTTGCGATGCTGACTAAATGTGGCCACAAAATACGGTTTTATTTTTTTTGCAGAAAAGTAAAATAATAAATTAAAAACTTGAATGCTAGTTCCCTAGAATTTGATCGTTCTTCAGTGACTAATAATTTTTATTTTGCTGTCCCCTTTAAAAAAGCCGAAAAGAGGGCTTCCCGTTATTTTTTTATAGTAGAATCCATACTTTTTTTTAAAATTGGCCAAAATATTTTTAAAAGAAATTGTATGAAATTTATGCGATAATTTTTTGAAACTTTGTGGCTGTCAATAAATCCGGAATATAATTTTGACAATTTTCCAGGTCATCATTATGAATTCGTGAAAAGTTTTTAACTGATATGTATACAAATATTTTTTGGTCCTACCGTAAATCTTGAATAAAACAATATTGTTCGATAAATAATTAATGTACGTATTATTGGATGTGATAAATTGGAATATAAATTTGTATTATCAAATAAATTGTAATTTAAAGAGACCGCGTTTATAGGTAAATGTGACGTGAACAAGATTATGTGGCACATAAAGGGTTAAGATAAAAACTGAATGCATGTGTTGAATAATCCACACACTAGCGTGAGATATTTCCGACAATGGGTACAATTATTTTGTAATACTTTACGTTTTATAAAGGATTTATAATCACAATAGTAAGTTTAGGCACTTTACACAGTAATGAGTGTTTGTATTAATACAACCTGTTCTTTTAACAACTGCTTCAAGAAAAATAATCAACAATATTACTCTGCACCATGGTCTAACGCAGGGATGGGGAAATAGAATTCGAGAAGGGCCATATTCAGAAATTAAAACATTTAAGCGAGCCATAAAGGGCTTACTGAAAGCAATAATTACAACAAAAAAACAGTTTGGTTTCGACGTGCTAGATTGGTGCAATCAATGATAAATTTAACTGTTTATTTACCAGCACGTCGAAATTTGGCTCCAAATGATTTGATGGAATTTTAAATTTTAAGTACCCTTAAAAGGATTGGATAAGCATATAAGTCGACAGTTTAATTAATTTTATAAAATTCAACTTTAGACTGACGGTGAAAAATTAAATGATCCTAATATAATTTGCGAATCAAAGTTGGATAGTAAAGAATTATCATTGCTGAAAAAATTATCAATCCCTAGACAAAAAATTTTGCCATAATGGTTAGTAACGTTATGAATCTTTAAGTAAATGTAGATAAAGCATTTTGGATTAGATTCGATTAAACTTTATTAAGGGCTTGAGTTGCGTAAATTACACAAACGGCTCTTAAGTACATTTTATTCGGTTTCTAAGTCGACAGTTTCAATTAATTTTATAAAATTCAACTTTGACTGACTTGGGAATGAAGATATATTTGAGAATGGAAACTCTTACTTACATAGACATAATAGCTAAACGCTTCCATTGGTGTAATCCTCTCTTCAGCATTTTGGATTAGAATGTATAACTTCCTGAGGGCTTAATGCTAAATTACACAACAAAAATTTTCATTGGTTTCTCTTACCTTAAACGAATAGAACTGATTTGCTAGCGGGTATAAAAATTTTACGTTCATACATTCTAGCTGACATATTGGTGTTTCCTCTCTCCTTTTTAACAAAACCAAACAGCTAATAATATTTGTACATTAAAACTGTAGTTTATTCTGTAACATAAAAAATTTTTGTAATATAAACTGTACTTTAATTCAGATCTTTGGCAGCAAAAAACCCCAATGATATGAGTAATCTTTAGTAAGCAGTAAAAAAAAAGAAGAATTACGTCTCAAAACTCTCATTTCAAAAATACTAGCCAGAAAAATAATATTCCTATGAATGACAACGTTTGAATGTGTACTTGTAGACAAATTACTGGATAATAAAAATATAAGCATAATAAATTGAATATACAGTTTAGTCGTTAGTTACAACTACCTCCCGCCCAACCGCAGCCTACTGCCCGCCCTCCACCAACCACGCCCAGAGAAGACGCGGCAGCATACAATATTCAAACCAGTCATCCTATTCAGTAATTCATTATTTTAGAAGGTCTCAAAAATTTGATATAACATGTATTATGATGATGGGCGGAATGAAGAACATTTCAAATTCAAGTGGCCACTTAACCCAGCCAATGGCAGGTCATAAGCCCCGCAAACGCCCAAATAATCCAAATATATATCATATCTAGAGCTTCTCTGAATCTGATAAATATTCATATGAATGTTTTATTTTGGGGTCAAAAGTCTCAAAGAGACAAAAGACAAAACATCTTATCGAATAGAAAACAACAGTATAGTTCTTCAAATATGTTTTAACCTTCTATGGTAAATACATTAATAAATAATTGTAGTTTAAAACAATATTGTAATAGGTATATTGGAAATAATTTTTTAAAGTTCCTGTGCGGTGGCGGTGGTGGGAACACAATCAGCACAATCGCTTGTATTACCTATATCTTGTAAAATCTTCACCTTTAAGTTATGATAAAGGTTAAATTCTATTAAGTCAAGAGAAAGGGCACATACCGATCCCGTTTTATTGCACTTCTCAGATTGGTAAAACTACTCTAAATTTGCAACACGATATTTGCATGAACCGAGTATGAGAATAAATAGGTTAGCCATGTAATGTACAGTGAATGAAAGTTTTCCTCGACGTATTTATTTATTTAGCCATCTCAACAGGCCAGGAGGCCCAATAACAGAGGGGAGCAACGTCTCAAACACCCAGGCTTGACAAAAGTCACTTTCGATTTTTGTGTTCTCATCGGGAATTGTCCAGCGTCTTTTAATACTATGTCAATCTATTTTTAGTATAACAGAGATATCAAATATAAAAAAGATTTGCGTTTTACTTTTAAAAAATAAGAGCAATATAATATTTTGTAACAATGGAAATTGGACATTCATTTGTTGTTTTCTTAAGGAATATTTTTTGACATTACAACTGGATTGTTAAAATGCTTAATATTTTTTATTTATTTTGGGATATAAAAAGCTATTTTTGTCAAAAAATCACTTAACGATTAATTATGATTTTATTTTTGAAACATTAAATGAAGAAAATTAATGTCGTTTCGTTTTAAGTCACAAGCATTGATCCCTACACATTAATTCGTATAGTGGTTTTTACGAAAAACGAAAAATAATAATGAATAACACATATTATTTTAATCTTTTTGATGCTTTAACAAAATGTTATTTATACATTAAAAAAGTAAAAAACTATATGGTTTACATGCCGGTATAGACTCAAACTATACAGTTACATGCCTGTATAGACACAAACTATTCTGTTACATGCCTGTATAGACTCAAAATATATAGTTACATGCCTGTATAGACTCAAAATTGTTTGATTACTCAAGAAATACAAGCATGTCAATTAAACTCATAAAAAATGGAAAGACAGCCAAAACATTTAATCAACATTAAAACACGTCTTCTCGTTTGCATTTGCATCAACTAAACTTTATTACCCATAATTCGCGAGAACAGGAAGTGATAGAAATCATACTTTGTTAAACGTTTGAATCAAGATTTTGTTGGGTAAAATACACATAATTATGCAGTTAAGAAAGTCGTTTTATGATTAATAATATAATCTTCTCTGATTATCCACTCGCTTGTCTATCGAAATATTTTAGTACTGCTTCCCGTAATCGGCGAATCAGAAGTCATAAAAAACAAGAATTAAGGTGCTCGATTGGTTGCGCTCTTCAATTTTATTACTTGGTTAAGAGGGGAGTCTTCTGATATTAAAAATATATACAAACAGTTAAAACCCATTAATTGTATTTCTGGGGAGTAATGTGCAACTAAAAAATAACTAACTTACTAACATTCATGCCATTTAGCGAAAGAAGGTGTAGACTAAAAGTATTCATGGTATAAATTTGAATGGCTATTTTTTTCATACAATCAACTGAAGGATCCTGCCGTCCTGGTAGACCGTCGCGCGTCGATGACGACCGGATGCAGGATTGCCGTGGGAGGAGGCGTGAGAGTGATTTCCACATATGCTCCACATGGGAGCGAACGTGGCGAAAGAAGGAGAATCATAATATGATATGATATATTATATATAAATATATAATTATTTCTTTTTTATTTATTTTCTGTAAAAAAGAAACATTTGAGCTCTTATGATATACTGAAATATTTCCATTTCGGGCTGCTTTCAATAAGTCGGAAATAACTGAGCCAGAAAGCAGGAAACAAGTTGCTGGAGTGGTTCTTCTATCCTAGAGATTCTAATCCGGAATTCCCGAATCTACCACTAGACCACAACCTGGTTCAACGGTTTTTACGTTACGTCATTTTACAAAATTGAATCATAGACCCTGACTGCCTCCTTAACAACTTTCTTACAAGCATTATCATATCAGATAGTTTGGTAGATATTCAGTGATTTCTTTACAATAGTGGTCAGTTGAATAATTAGCTTTCTCCATTTGGTCACTGGCCGCACTGTCGTACACTGCTTATACTTCCGGAGCTGCATAGGAATTTCCTTCATTTTCTTTCTGTTGCTGTCATGTTACAAAGAAAGTGACGATAAAAAAATAATATGTGGTGCTAGTGTACAGAAAATGTCATAAAAAAATATTTGTTTGTTACACAGTAGAAATTTTTTTTCGCCAATCATCAATCAAAATAGTTGTCAGATTATTATTATTTTTTAATTTGAGCTCTGAAGATAATCCTTTTTTTCCAAATTGCACTGCTGAAAACATAATTATGATTATAATCATTTGCGTCTGCAGCAAACCTACTACCCTCCCTATTCCGCACTCAATGGCGCATAGGGCACTGGATCGGTACACCAAGCACAGTGATTCTTGATAATTTTATTACATGAAGGTAAGATAATCAATCAATCAGAACAAATATTTTATGTTGACCCCTACAAGAATCGAACTCGTGACCTCATGCACGGTAGCCAAATGCGCTACCACTAACACTTCGAGGCGGACATAAAGTATAATTAATATTAGCATGTAATATTACATCAGTCAAAATTATGGTGATTGGAAATTATGACGAACAATTTCTTGGTTTATTACTGTATTATGCATTTTTAATTGCAAGAGTTGTCCACCCCGAGGTCTGAAATAAAATGAGTCCATTAATAATTTCGTCTGCTCTAAAGTTATGAAACAGTTCCTCAAAATGGCGCCATGATTTGTAAAATTATACATCGTTAATTTAGGCTTTCATTAAACATTACAAGTGACAAAAAATAAACATTGACACAAACAAAAGAATTTTTATGTTAGTTGTTAAATTGATTATCTCATTTAAGAGGAGTACTGAGGTTATTTAAGCGGCGCACACAAAATTAAGCAGCAAAATGAGGTTTGATAGGAACTTGATCGAAAATTGATGAAACGCATTTTTAAAGAATTTTCCAACAATTTTCGCAAGGCCTATTATATAAGGGGATACAGCGTAAGCACTAAGAATTTGGTAAATACATCTTGTAACAACTAACCAGGAGCTGGTAGATCCCCAACCAATCAGAGTACTTTGTTTGTCTAGTATTGTCAATACGGTTGCTACATAGCATTGTAAATCTTCAAGTTTTTGTATCGGAAATGTTCTTTACAGGTCGATTTTTCAGGTTTGGTTACCATTTATTTTTTTCACATAAATTTAATCAAACATAAATAGTTATAAAACAATTATCAGATACCTACTTAATTTGGGATTATAATTGTATTTATCAGAATACATTAATTTATAATGACACATACATAGTTCCCCTCCAAACATCCGTTATTTCAATCTAAATCGTCAAATCAATTACATTAACAAGTTTTTTTTTATTCCGCAGATAAATAATGCAAACTGGTAACCACACAACAATTAATTCGAATTATAGAATGACCTTTATATTGCATTTGGCTACATAATTGAAAATACATTTCTAAATTGTACAATTCGTTGCAAATTTAAAGCAATTTGTGTAAAACCATTTAACGTGGTTTTGAAGGATTGATCGTTTATCTTTTTCCCATAGATATGTTGATAGTATTATGCAATTTACACATGAAGAGTTTTTATCTCCGATTTGTTTATTTTTACTTGGAATTTGATTAAATGAAAGATACGGAAATACGATTATTGTTTGTCTTTTAATGAGAATTGCATTTTTTCTGTTTGTTTTATAAGTGATGTAATAAAAATTATATTTAGAAAATAGGAACTGCGTGTTTTCCATTCTTTTTCTTTATATAAATCGCTTTCGCAAAAAATTTTACCATAATTCCTTAAATAATTCCTGTCAATATTAGAGGAATTTCTCAGTAGTAGTAAAAGTAGAAATTAATATAATTTTACAAAAACGTTATGAAGTATTATTATTAAATTCATCGGATTAGCGTTTTTTACTTTTTCTGCTTTTTCATTTTGCTGCCGAAGAATATTACAAATGGCATCAAGATATTTTTTTCTATAGGTATCTGAAATTTCATTACACCTACAGTGTAGGTATAATAAATAGGTCCTACACACTTACACTTGCTAAATAATACCTAGTTCAAAACTGTTTAATATTATGAACTATTATCTACAATGGATTTTTAGTTGTAATTGAAATAAATACACATATTTTTATGCCAGTACTTGGTACTTGCATCTAGTTAAAAAAATTATACCAAAATCCCTCTTAACAATATTATTTAAGAGGTTAGCCATTCCTGTTAATTAGACCATGGAATTAGTTAAATTGAATAACCTGAAGAAGCGCCGTTTTGCATGAATGAACGTAGATAGTAATTACTTAAGTTAAGTAGGTACCTACCTGTTCAAAGCCTGCCTTAATAGAAACAATATAACTTAGAATCTGAGAAAGACAATAAGTAATTAATTAAAAAAGAAAAATGATTAAAAATCGAAGTGCTGTTTGTTTTCAAAACAATTTTTTAAATAATCTGTTAGTGGTTCAGTAGTACTACAGATACCTACCGAGAGCATTAGCCGTGCATGCCTATTTTACAAGGCATCAGATTCTCGGCGACCTGGACGTTGGCAATTTGCGTCAGAACTGCAGGACGTGGACCTGACCTGGGAGGATGCGCGGGAACTCGCGGCCGATCGCTTGGCTTGGGGGCAGTTGTGGAATCCATATGCTCCACATAGCGAGTGGATATGGTATGATGATGATGATGATGGTGGTTCAGTAGTACCTACCTCAGAGTCGTGGACTCCAAATCTGGAATGTTGGTATGAGTCAAGGATGTTAAAAAACCTAAGCTTTAAGCGCGAAACTTAATTGAATTTGAATTGAAAAATAAAAAAAGTTCGAAAGTAGCCACAACCATACATAGAAGTACGTATCTATTTAATACGTCATAAGTGAGCAGTTAAAAAAATATTTGTTTTAACCACTCACATTTTAAAATTCTTACTTGCTAAATTCAATCAATTTCAAGTTCATTTCAATTGAAGAATAATTTATAGTCACGTCATTGCTGCATCCTTTCTGACTCTTGACCCAATTCGTGAATTCACCTAGAAAATTCAAAATATGCATGTGATATGATTTTTAATTGACAGCTACGATAACTAGAATGCCAACGGTATGATATATCATGCCAAAAATCTGATAAACATCCTAATTCACGTATAAACGCCACTAATTACTGAATTATATTCCACTACAAAGGAAGTTGAGATCATAGTCAACGGATATGTCAAATAGTTGATGTTGAGTGCTTGTGTTTTAGATTGAAAAATGATAACCGTACTCATGTCAGGTTTTGACAATTATAATACGATAGATCTACAGTGACGGATTTAAAGTTCAACGATGTAAAAGAAAATGAAATTCGAAAATAGTGGTTTTTAATTAACTTCTAGAAATTGGAACCTCGTGTCCGCCTCGTGGTGAAGCGGTAGCGCGTTGGGGTGTCATGCAAGGGGTAGCGGGTTCGATTCCCGATGGGCGTCAATATGACATGTTTATTTGAATGTGATTTTCACATTAAAATATTTCAAATGTGATACCTCGGACTGGCGCTGAAGCTTAAGAGTGATCATCTTGCCTCCATGTAACAAATGATCGAGATTCACTGCACTTGGTTTACCAATTTACTGAAAAAAATCGTTAGAACATAAGTTTAGTTCTGGCCATTTCTATTAAAGATTTTTTTCAAAAACAAGATAATATTATTGGATACGATGAAATTAATTTTAAACGGAATATTCACTCGTCAACTTATATAGGCTAGATATGAGTAGATAGCATATTAAATTCAAATGTTAAATACTTCAGATAAAAAATTGTGTTTGGATGTAAAATTATTGTAAAAAACTTTGGTTGCCAGTAAAGTCGGTTTACCGACGATAATTTTACGTGATAACGTCATAAGAAAATATTGATGAAAAATAGCATACTTTTATTAATTGAATTGAATTATTATTACTGAATTATCATTATTTTGTATAATACAAAGCAGGAGTTAGTTGAAAATTACATTTTTTTCATAAATTAACATTTTTTTGCACTCGTTAATTTCACTTTCACTTTGTAGCTTGTGTGCTGCTGCTGTCCCCCTTTCTACTCGGACGTATCGGCCGATGGAGTGGAAGAGAGATAGATGCGTCACAAACCGAACGCTTAGGCCGATC
>JAGVSP010004777.1:0-30593 GCA_022494985.1 Micrasema minimum
TTTTTTTGGCAAACAAATATTCTATGCAGAAAATATATAACTTTCAAACAAAACTGCATATTTAACTCATTTTCGACTGCAGGTGGACACTTCCGCCTTTGTTTTATATGCCTCATATGTACGCAACTGTAAGTTTCACAGGGAACTAAAGTCAAAGGATGGTTTTAGTAACCAACACCATAGTTTTTCAAGAAATGTTCTAGAATTGCATATAATATAATTGTGTATCTGTGTTGTTACATTGAGTAAAAACAAACTGGGACGTTTGCTTTGGATTTTGTGAGCATTCAAATGGTTTGTAACAGAACTGTCACATGATGCTATAAAGCATAGGTTCCTAAACTCATTTGACCCGTGGCCCCCCTTTTAGACACAAAATGACACAAGGCCCCCCTGGAAATTTACCTTTTTTAAATTAAATAAAACAGAAATATGTAGTGTACTTATTTTTTATACATTTAATTATAATAGTGTCATAAATAAGACACGCGAACGCTGTAACGACAATGTAAACCGACCATCATAGGCCCATAGCGGTCGATTCATGAACTACATGTGTACGCATATAATTTAAAACATCACAAAATCATAGATGATATTTACTATACGTATGTACATCCTGTAATAACAGATTTTTAAAATTCTATAAGGTTATACATTTTAGCACTTCATGGCCCCCTGATTGCTTTCCAGGGCTCCCCTACTCCCCCAGAGCCAGAGAAGGCCCCCTCAGATCTTTCCAGGGGGGGTAGCCCACTTTGGGAACCTATGCTATAAAGGGTTAAGCTGACCGGTGATCAGAAGGACCCAGGTTCAAATCCTACAGTGATTTTGATTTTTTCTATCTTTCTCTCGATTTGTCAAATAAAAAATGAATTTTTGTTGAATTCCAGTCGCCCTCGGAGCTGTTCTTCGCGCAGCACCTGCAGGATGACTACCTCTCCCGGACGGAGCAGCTGGCCGCGTACCTGCGCTGCAGCGCGTCCCGCCAGCTGGAGTCAGGCGCGCGCGGGGGAAGCGACGCCCGGCAGGCCGAGGTCAAGCTGAGGGAGACTTGCGAGAAGTGAGCGCCTGTATTATTATTTTTCGCGTTATCCGTCTGAGAATGTAGCGGTAATTAAAAATGCTAAATATTTTATTTATTTTACAAACAATAATAATTTAATTCATTCGTAATAATTCATTTTTAAATTCTTATTAGAAAAGTTCATTTACATATCAAGTCTATAAACATTTCACTATTTTTGACTATTCAAATTTTGTAAAAGGGGATAGAATCCACCGTCCATGCGCTCAGTAGCTGCAAGACAAGTATCTATGTCCCTACAAAGTTATATCCGTTAACACGTAATCCATCATTATAATCTTTGTATGTAAATTAACCTAAAAATATACTTTTAAATATCATGTATTGAAATCTGTTTAAACTGTAGGAGGCTAGAAATAATCCCAACTGTCCATGCGCTTTGTAGCTGCAAGACGTGTTGTGATCTAGCCTCGTTATTGAACAGCGCTCTTGAGACAATTTCTCGCAAAAAATAGCGCTTTATAAATAAATAAATACAATGTCACTTCAAAAATGAATTATTGGCTCCGGAACATCAGAATATCATCTACTGTATCACAGTTGTGATTCGTATATGACAAAATCGGTAAATTTTCAAATAGATTTTATATTGTATACAAGTGTAATAAAACTCGATGTACAACCCGAAAACTGGTCAATCTACATCGCATTTGCAGACGATTGTGTAATATGACTTTTTAATCTGAGCTTGAAAACATTTTTTTTTCTTACAAAAGTTTTCATAGTAAAATTCAGATTAAGTAAAAATTGCTCAAATTCTTATTAAAACGCGTTTTTTTAAATTTTGTTTTCTTTATGGATAGTATTAATTTGACTATACATATACATGATATTTGATAACAATTTGCAAAAAAAATCGAAAAAAAAATCAACTTCATACTCAATTTTCTCGAAAACTAAGGGTCAAATAAAAAAAAAATTCTTCAAAATCGACTCCAAATATTATGTAGATTCACTCGTTTCCCGCTTGTACATCGAGTTTTGTCACACCCTGTATACTTATATACTTAATTGATAGGGAAAATTGGTTTGTTTCAGGTTAAAAGACGGCTTATTTTTCTACATCAAAACAAAATCACACTTGGAAGGATTAAATCAGCAGTTGAAATTTCTACAAGAATTTGACTTTGACTCCAGCTACGACTCACAGTAAGAATAGAAAAGTTTAATCTATCATTAAAACTTATGTTATTGTAATTAATGAGATAGTTAAAACCATTAATTTCTTTCTTCGTGTCGTTTTCCCCACACTTATCATCATTCCTGATATTTCCAGTTTTGAAAGAGTCAAGATGGCGGGCATGGTGAAGCTGCTGGAGTCGGAGGTGGAGAGCTTCCGCAGCGAGAAGCTTCCGGAAGCAATTCAGCAGTTTGTGGACCGCCAGAGCGACCAGGTCATCATGAGCGAAATACAACTGAGATACGAGAAAGCCAAGTGAGAATGTTACTGGACATGGTTACTCATTTTCCTTGAATCCGAATTTAAATGTAAAGCCACTACCGTACAATCCATTTAGCACTCCAGCGCTTCGATTCTGTACTACTGCGCATACGATTTTGTACTGAATTCGTATGCGCAGAAGTGTCTAAAACCTTAAGAGAATCGCACCGCTGCAATGTTTTTATTTGTTTATTATACTGGCCTGAATCTACTACTACTTTTTCTTCTTATTTTATTACACAATTAGTATCTAACATTATAAGTATATTCTTATTTTAAGTAGGTAGCGTTGCAACAATCACTGTGTACCCTTTAAGAGGGTCTTAATGTTTTTTTAAAATCTAATAATATTTTTTTCTTCATAAATCCTTTTTGGGAGCCGATTAAATAAGTCTGGAATAACACACGCCAATGTTCTTTTCCCGTAATAGTTTACCTGCCGAGGCTGCCTCAGCCGCTGTGCGAAACTAATCTTGTCTCAATCGGGTGTGATATTTTTATTTTGTGCCCATCGTCAAGGAAATGATCTGTCATTATTTTATATTTGCATAGATTTTCCACAGAGAAGACGTTGACATAGTTAAATAATATATTGAGATTATCTTTTGCGTCTTTCTTTATTTCTTTTGGAACTATGCATTTTAGTATTCTGATTTGTAAGTTCAAGATCCTGTCGATATAAGATTTAAAAGTAAGGCCACATATTCTCAGTCCATAGGTAATAATCGGCTCAACCAACCCCATGTAAACCAGTCTTACCACTGTGTATGGTAGGTATGATTTTAGATATTACTTTACTTTCCCTTATCCGCACCCAATGGTGCATAGGGTACTGCATCGGTACACCAAGTGCAGTGTATCTTGAGGTTGCTGGTTCGATTCCCAACATGAAATATTTATTTACATGTGATTTTCTGAATGATTACAGGTACGTGTATGAGAAGTTCTGCTCCGTGGTGACGCTGTCCCAGGAGGCAGTGAACGAGAGTAGCCTGGCTCTCATGTGCCTCCGCAGGGACCAGCTCTCCGTGGAGAACCTCCTCCAGTTCTCCGTCGACACCATCAACTGTCTGCAGGCGCAGATCAGCGCCAACAAGTCTAGACAGGTCTGTGTGGCGCACGTTCTCATAAAGATCTTGTGTAACACTCACCAACTTTTCTATGTCTACCGGTTTTCGAGACGTAACCCGTCTCTTCGTCAGGACAATTACAACTAAACCAAATAATACATTTTCAGAATTCCATATTATGGATTCAAATCATGAATTTAATAAAGATACAGGACGGTGTTAAAATTTTACACATAAATGATAAAGGACTAAATCGACTGTCCCAACGTATACTGTCAAATCTGAAAAAGGGCGATTTTCGTTTTATTACTTTAAACTGTCCAATTTCCAAAATATTTTCAGCTTGAAAAAAAAAAATATAGATTTTCGATTAAAAAAACCCCAAAATTTAACAGGAAAAAAAAAATTTTTTTTTGAATGCCTGAAGTATTATGTAAATTGGACAGTTTAATACAATACACAAAAATCGCATTTTTTCAGATTCGACAGTATACGTTGGGACCGTCGAAATGTAAATAACATGGAGATTTTTCACAAAACAAAGGCTTTGAAAAATAATGTCCCTTTATTTAATAATCAAGTTACTTTTCAATATAGTCCATTATTCGATAATTCATTGTAATGGCCACCCTACCCTCCCCCCCCCCCCATTCCTCCTTTTCGAACTGTCAAAACATAGGATGTGTCAAACATCGATGTTTTCTCATAATCTCATTTCTTTTACAGATGATACCAAGGCCCATGAACACAACGAGTTTCTTGTTAAAATGTCTTTATGGATACTTCCAAATAGACGACAGACAGCCCATCGCCGACTTGTGCAAAGCTATCGAAAGGTTGCAGATTGAAATTAAGGATTTGGAAAATAGCGTCTTCTATGAAAAATTCAACAGCGCTCTAGCGAGCATCAACCAAAGGTGATTAAATTATATTCTCTCTTGTCACAAACATTGATACAGTGAAAACTTATTCTCATGATTATTCGCCTATATCTCTTCCAAGCGTTTATTTTACTTTTTGACACATGGGCGCCTATAAAGTTCCGTAATTATTGACAGGCAACCATAGACCGACTTCATGTTTTTTTCTTTACGATAGTGAAGCACATGTTCTTCGGCTCCACTATTTATCGATATCGATGTTTATTGAGCTTACTTATAAAACGAGGATTATTCAAGTTGATTTTTTCCATGAAAAAATATAAAATGTGATTTAAATTAAAACCTATTTGTTTTTTTTTCTTTGTTTGTCGCGACACAGAATTTCTCAATTTACATTACGACAATAAAATAGTCCTATGCATATTTGGGTTTTCTGTAGCTCCTGCACCCGATGACAAACTTCAATAAGGAGTATATCAGTATATCGGGACTGTATTTAAAGTATCTTTTGTAAAGAAATTATGTATTTTTTGTAATATTTTTTATTGAATGTTAAAAAAAAAAAAGTTTTACGACAGCGCTTTCGTAATATAAACTCTGCTTTAAACGTCTGGGGATGTTTATAAACTACAAAATGTTGAGCAAAATATAAAATATAAATGTATTAAAATTGATTAAAACTTCTTCATAAATAAAGTCGATTTTTATGAGAAATCGATTCGGTAACGCATTAGGACATCCCTAATCGATACACAATCGAGCTGTCAAAAGTAAAATAAACGCTTGGAATTGGTATAGTAATTGATATCCATATCTGCCAATTATCAGAACTTGTATATATATACAGTGTAATGGCGCAACGCTTCACATGTGAAAACTGCCTGGCACTAAAGTGTAAGACTGATCATCTTGCCTTCGTATAACAAATGACCAAGAATCACTGCACTCGGCGTTACCGACGCAATGCCCTATGCCCCGTTGTATATTGTCTTTCTTGACCTTTTCAGTAAAGCGGCGGCATTACCGATGCGCGAGTTAATATGGGACGGGGCCACGGACCAGCCCAGCGTACGCAACAAGGCACTGGACAGCTGCCTGTTGGAGGTGCGGAGGGGGCACTCCCGGGGGGAAGACTGTATCAGGCAGATCACCAAGAGTTACATGGGCTTTAAGGTTTGTGATTTATTTACATTTACGGAAAAAATCAATTTTAAATACAAAGATAAGGATAATAGGGATAACAAAGCAGTAAAAACAAATTGGTGAAGCTAAGACAGTTAGAATAAAACGTGGACACATTCAAGACAGGATCGGGTCTACTTCAGTGAATGTTTAAATCTTGATAGACTTACACCGAACAAGTCCAGATCCCGTCTTGAACTCAATAAACGGTGACGAAGATCGGAGTATAAAAACTATACATGATTGCATCTCGCTTATTAATTATCGGATTTACAAACGCGTTGCACTGATAGTTTTGAGATTCAACCAAATTTCATCCTCAACTGAATACGTCATCCAATTATCACCTCCAAAACTTCCGGATAGATTTGGTACTGGGATAGAATCATCATTTTCATCACTGGAAGAGTGTCCACTACTATTTTCAAAAAATTCGTCATCGGAATCACTTAAACTTTCGAGCAAATCACATATTTCTTCGTCAAAAAGATTACGCGACGGGTCAGCCATTTTACATACATTTCGTACAGGAATGACGGTTGTAAAAATTTGGTTTATTTTGATCGGTATTTTCAAATAGAAATCTGTTTTATCGGCTATGTTTTCTTTGTTTGTAGGGAAGTTTAGTTCGTTTTACAACAGATGGCAGTAACAGTATCATTTTTTATGAAGAAATAAGAAAGTTACCGCGTTTTTTACGTGACAGTTAGCTCGGGCGGGTGACACCCGCCATTGGACTTCTAGCGTACTTTTGTTTCGGGCGGGTGGCTCCCGCCAAAGGACCTTAGAGGGTTAACTTTTCAGACCCACACATTTACATATTTACTGTGTATTATTATTAATCTTCCGTTTTCATGTTGTCAGGAATTGTCGGAGAAGGACAGCGTCATGTACAACCTGTGGAAATGGTTCCTCACCGACCCGCCCAGGATCCGCCTCATGAGGGAGGAGTTCAGCAGCCGGGAGCATCGCCCCACTAAACCTTTCAAATAGGTAAGAAACGTGCAAATATACACAGAGTAACAAAACTCGTAAACTGGTGAATCTACATCATATTTGGACTCGAATGTGGAAGATGATTTTTGAATCTGAGCTTCAAAAATTATTTTTTTTCTCCTTTCAAAGTTTTAAGTGTCTTAGATTAAGTAAAATTGTACAAATTCAGTTTTTGATCTCGTTTTCCTAATACACAGTATTAATTTGACTAAAAAGATTATATTTAACACTTGAGTACTCGCTACTGGGTCTGTCAGACCCAGTCGTCGGCATTATGCGAAAATTTTTTATCAAATTTTGAAAATACAACGTTGCCGCGTTCAGTACCTTCAAACAAACGTATACCCCTTCTACTCGTCACAGTTGCAGTCAGTTGAAGCACAGCGTTTGTGTGCTACGGACCTTTAAAGTGAGTGTGGGCCCATTGGACCCGGTAGCGAGTATATATATAACTTTTAATAACAAGTTTATCTAAGGATTTTGTATGGTTTTTTTTTTTTTAAATGGATACAAATCGTGTTTTTGAGCACGACAGAGATTGAAGAATATTTAATTGAAGGCATAGAAGATGAGGACTGCTCAGAAATTGAAGACTAATTCGACTCCTAACCTTCCGGCAAGCAGTGGACGAAAACTTCGGTGCAGCATTTGTACGTGGAAAAAGGACAGAAAAAACTAAATTTTCCTGTGTCAGATGTAATGTTCCAATTTGTGGAGAACACTCCAAATACATTTGTACTACATGCATTGGTATTATATAACCAAAATATAATGAAAATGTTAAAATCATGTCAATTAAAAATAAAAAAAAAATTGTTGTAAAGCAATTTAGTCTATTTTCAAAGTTAATTTACCAAAAAATTATGTTATGTTACCATTATATATTTTTTTACTTTAATAAATAGTTCAATCATTTTACTTTCATAAAAAAGTGTAATTAAGTCTATGTTCGTAATACATAATATATAACTTTTTTCTTTTATTATGTGAGTAGAGCTAATTACATTGATAAAATTTAATGTTTTTTTCAATGGGTGTTAAATACCTTATTATGCATAGTAAAATACAGATTTATTTATCCAATGTGTTCATATTATTGTTGTTTTTAATTATTCATTATATAATTATTAAATAATTGTAGCTGCTTAATATCTTTATGGAACACTGGGTTTGCGACATCGAGTTTAGTTACACCTTGTATTGATCGAAAGCCGATTTTACAAGTTAGTACATGGAATTGAACATTTGAATTTGACGATTTAAATCAATTTTATGTATCAGCTTATTAGAATATCATGATGACATTTGCTAAACGATGAAGATAGAGGTCTGATAACATATAAAGATCTATTTCAGTTATGATCTTCCAATTTTAAATACTTGTTTTTTTTTTAATTCTAATAATGTTAAATCTTATATCTTTAAAATTAGTTTTCAAAGTAGCCTAACCATTTTACTGCCATAAATTAATTGGAGCATCATTTTGATTTGGTCAATGTGTGAAAATTCCTCTATTATGATTCAAAATTTTAACTGAATAATTTATTAGATAATAAAATAATTTAAATTGTAAATTCATAGGTATATAAATTTATTTTCTTTGATTTCAGATCCTGAACGTGCAGACAGCAGGAAGTATTGTAAACAACATTTTGAGTGTGTCCAAATACTTGTAGACAAAAACTGGATTTCACCCATTGCGGGCTAATAATTACAATTTGACATCTAAACAGAGAAGAGAAATTTGGAAGGGAATATGGATATCTACGCGTGTATACAGGGCCTATGACCTGTCTGTGAACCTGTCTGTGTCCTGTGAAATGGGGAATGTTGTAATACATCGAGTGGCCACTTAACCCAGCCAATGACAGGTCATAAGCCCTGTAAACGCCTGGATATCCATATTCCCTTCCAAATTTCTCTTCTCTGTTGAGATGTCAAATTGGAAGTATTATAATTTAGTGTTGTATATCATTTTCTTAACCATGTTTTAAGTATAAAATGATCCAATATCAACAGGGCATGAGAAAAATTACTTATCTCGCCGGGTATCGAATTTTTATAATTTTTTTGAGTATTTTTCAAATGTGGAATGTCACTTCTCCGAAATTATTTTTCAAAGACAAAACCGACCATCTTGCTTTCATGTAATGAATAATCAAAATACACCACATGGTATGTCAATTTTGTGCCTTATGCACCATCAGATGTGGATGAAATAAAGAAAATAATTATCTTATTATTAATTTTAACATTATTTTTATAAACATGTAAATAGCTAAGCGTTGAGAAAAATAAAACATTTTGTGTTATTTCATATTTATATTGCAATCAATTTAAAGTATAAACGATTATTACAGAAAGATTAAAAAATAATTGGAATGTATGTACATAATATTTTATCATCTATATAAATGAAATACCGCAGATAAGCCGTTGGAATTAAATATTCAGGAAGGACAAAATAATGTAGAATTTCGCTATTATATTCTATTCAAGGCTTTTTAGCTCCAGACGTCACTGTGACCTGTGAACATCTATTGTGATGATACCCTTAAGTTAAGTTAGTCCTCAGGTGAGGACTAGCACATCCAATGCTACTATAGTCCTTAAAATAAAGCTTGATTAGAATGACAGTTCGTCACGTTGGAATCTGTATGATACAAGTCTGATATGATTGTATGGGACTTTGGTTCAAACAAATACTACTACCATGAAATGACGTCTAACGAGTGATTTAGTACATTAATAAACAAAAAATCGGTGAGTTATACTTCTTTGGCCATTCTCATACACCCACTCACGCACACAAACAGACAGGATATATAAATGAAATATAAGACATTTTTCAATATTATTCAATATATTTATATTCAATATATTATACGTGACTTCATTGTTATATTATACACCTATATTATCATTATCAGTTATTTCTTCTATAATCATAAAACGTCATCTTTAAATAAACGGACACACCACGAAGGTCCGAAAATTCTAACCTCTAAAAAGAGAATTCGCTAACATGATGTCAAACTCTGCTGTACAATAAACAAAAAATGAAAAAGTCAAAGTCATGGCAGCAAGCATCAGTGACTGTGGCGCCATTTTCTCTTAAGCGCCATTTTCTCTTAAAAATCAGCGTGACGCGGTTTCTCGACTAACATCCCACCCCAAAGTGTCTAACGGGCGCAAAGAAGTATAACTTCAAAAAACCATTAGTATCTGGAATGCTTCACATATCAATCAATATATATGTATATATGATATAAAATCAGCTTTACAACCATTTAAAATTTAAAAAGTTAAACAGTTTGACAGCTGTCATTCTAATCAAGCTATATTTAACAGACTTTAGTTCCTCCTCCAGGCCCAGGTTTTTGAAAAACTGGAATTTGCTAACATTCAACAGCTTTTTTGGCAAATTTTGAATAGCTTTGCCGAAGAAACAATATTGCCCAAACGTCTGTAATTCGGTTTGGAGAGATAAAAAACATTTAAACACCATTAAGACTTTTGACGGCCGACAATACCTAGGGGCTAGGTAAATACGAGCGGTATTTCATATAAAATTTAACGCCCATGTAGGTTGGCTGGTATTACTTCTTTGCCTCTGTGCGCGTCATCCAGCGGATATATTAGGAACTAAATATCCAGACACTACAACTTTAAATGTAATTACAAATCTGATTATAAAATACAATATTAACAAATTCATAATATGTAAAGAAAAATAATATTATTATTTTTTATCTCTAAGAAATAAATTATTAACAAAATACGACAAACATGCTCGGTAGATATTTAATGTGTCAAAAAATTGCTCTAGTGCTAAATTCAGGAAATCTGGGGACTGCGTTTGTATAGAGACCCATCTTAATAGTGAAAGTTAGTAAAACAATTTAATAATGTTCAAATATGAAATTTGGCTGACCGGAACAGTTTCTGAACAAGAAACTGTACAGTTTTCAGCCTCGTGTAAAGTGAATTGATCTTATATGAGTTACCTTGGACTGGCACCAAAGCCAGAAGCTTATCTTGACTTTGGGGGTGTCAAGTATTGGGATGCCCCGTTAGGTGCAGATAAGGGAAAGTAAGGAAGATGAAATACTGATTAGTATACTTAACATTATTGTTTCAATGTATCCCTCAAATTATTCACAGTGCCAAATCGGACACGGAGTAACAACTCATAGTACAACCCGAAAACTGGTGAATCTACATCATATTTGGACTCGAATGTGGAAGATGATTTTTGAATCTGAGCTTCAAAATTTTTTTTTCTCCTTTCAAATTTTTAAGTACCGTAGATTAAGTGAAATTATACGAATTCTTGTTAGAATTCAGTGCAGATAAGGGAAAGTAAGGAAGATGAAATATTGCTTAATATACTTAACATTATTGTTTCAATGTATCCCTCAAATTATTCACAGTGCCAAATCACTAACTCGGGTTTTTATCTCAATTTATAGAAAAAGTTACGACATTTAACAGGCAAACTCCACTTATTTAGAAATATATAGATTAAAAAACACTTAAAAAGTGAAGATTTGACCACTTTCTAAACACAATAAGAACACAAACATTGACTTTCTTAAAACAGTGTTTCTAAGGTTAGTGATTTTGCCTGAACGCCGATGATATACACATTATAAAGACAAGATATTTTATCGGCACAGATCCGGAATAAGACCGCTAGATAAAATTCATCGATTTTTTGAGCAGTTTTTGCAAAAGATCTAATTTCAATTCAAGATTTCATTATGTTCAGTATAATTCTACGTGAGATTGTCTTTGGGTTTGGGAGTTACTTCATTCAGTCACTCGCTTACTCTCTGCGTACTCTTTTTTTATATCGGCCTGTAGGAACTGGAACGAGGTGGATGTTCCGGCTTGGGGCTCTTCTTCAGTCACTTGAGCTGAAAAAAGGACAAAAATAAACTTAAAATAACTTCTAATAAATTATAACAAATCTTGCAAAATTTATATCAAATATTATGTGTGAGCAGCAGCTTGAGCTGATGTGCTTAAATCATGACTGTTAATATCTAACTTAAATACTATTGAACAATAATGGAATAAAAATTAATAACCTCAAAAATGTACCATAGTAAAATAAATATACGAATAATGTTATAAATAGGTAGGTACTATTTTAAACTAAATCACCGACGGTAAAGAATTTTATTCGATGGCCATAAAATAGTAATGGAATCTTAAAAACTCTCCATAGAAAACAAAGACTACGAATAATATTATAAGTAGGTACCTAGGTACTTTTATAACTAAATCACTGCTGTAAATAATTTTATTCGATGACGATAAAAATAATAATGGAATAATCTTTAAAATTTTCACACTAAAAAAATTTTTTTTTTAAAAACGTTATAATTTTTTTTATTTTTACAGCTAGAAACGATTTTTAGGTGTCGTTGAACTGAGAATTTTGTCTATTTTCTATTGATTGCAAAAAACAGGGTATTTTCGTCCAGGAAAAGTTCGTGTCAAACTAAATTTGGTTTGTATGAAGAATTTGGCTTAGCTAAATTCTTGCAAAAAAATATGTTTTCGGAGATAAAAAACACATTCGTAAGTTAGATACTGTCTCGCGGTACGAATTTATGGTGAAAAAACTCGGAATCGGGGTGCAAATAAACATTGAACAAGTATCACTTGTATTGATTTTGACATCAGAGATAAAGTACGTGATGGCGCCTTAAAAAAGTACCAAAATGTGTATCTCAGGGAAATTCTTAATATCAATTCTTATTTAAATTTTTAATATATAACTAATTAAAGTTAAATAAAAAATACTTGGTACACTTCCACTTTGATTTATTTTGACCAGTTAGCGCTTTCACCCTGTAACGGGCATCTTCAGACCATTACAGGGTGAAAGCGCTAACTGGTCAAAATAAATCAAAGTGGAAGAGTACCAAGTATTTTTTATTTAACTTTAATTAGTAGAGACTGGAAAACAGCGGTGTTATTATTTGTGAAAAGCGGTGTTATTTTTTGCCAAAAGCGGTGTTATTTTTGAAAACTGGCGGTGTTATTTTTTAGAACCAATTTCAGTACACGGGTTGATAATAAAAGTCAAAGGCGTTGTTTTTTGCATTAAAAATGTTTATTTTACAATGATACAACATTAAAAACACTTAATATAAACTAATTTATAATATATTTAAAAAAATACTTAATACAAAAAAATTAAGCAAATATTACATAAAACGCAGGATATATATATGCGTGCAATGACTTTCAAACTCATCTAAACATCTCAAATGGATTTTAATGTTTAACGTTTATGGCAATGTTTTAAATCAAAAAGTAAACCAATTCCTTTCAAACTACTTTTGTTACTTTGAAATTAAAATTAAACTTTGATGGTGAGTTTCACAAACATTAACATATATGGCAAAGTTTATTTTAATATTTAAAGTAAACTATATAAACCAAACTTAAAAAGTATATGTGATGTTACGAATATTTTAAATTCTGAATCTAAATTCAAAATTGAAAATTGCCAGTGTGGCAAGATTTTCTTCCTTCAGGTTCCTTCTTCCGAAACTTAGTACAGTGTTGTACGAAGACAGGAACCTCTCGGAATCAACATTAGCACAAGGCACCCAAATCGATTCTAAACAAGCATCTACAAATTGAGGATTTGTCGGCGAACCGATTTGAGGGCCTCTGCTATGTTAATTTTCACTCCCAAAGAAACTAAACTACTACTAAGATACTTCTCCCTTAATGTTTTTGTGCACGGCAAACCTTCAGCACCTGAAAAAAAACAATTGTAAACTGAGAAATGAAAACTGTATTTTTGACATTTTTTTAAGTCTGCTGTCAAATGTGACAGTTTTCATTCGGGGTTAATCTTGAAATTATAATAGTGTTTGTAAAAGTTGTGGCTTTGGAAATTGTTTTGATCAGTGACGTTTACGAAACAAATTCACTGCGTACTATAAAAAATTACAGGTAAAAAGTTGAATTTCGTATTTTTACCACTTTATAAATATGTGTCAAAAATTATTAAGTTATCAAAATCGATAAAATAACACTAAAAATAAATGTTTTGCTCAGAATAAAGTAAATAAAAACACATCAAACAAATACCTTTTCATTTGTTTGTCAATCCAGGCTCTTGACATCTGACATCAGTGACATCCATAGAACACAAACTAATTGTGACATCAAAAAGATTCCATAGTATGACGCAAAGAAACGAGCGTGAAGTTAGCGACTTAAAATATTCGGCGAATATTTTTATGCTGTTCAAAGCTTGGAATAGTTTAAAAACACACAAAATTTCGGATTATTTTCCAAAAACGCCGAATTTCGTGTTATTTTCAAAAAACGTCGAATTTCGCGTTATTCGCGTAAAAATGCCGAATTTCGCGTTATTTTTCGTTTTATCGCGATCGCGAAATTTTTCCAGTCTCTATTAATTAGTTATATATTAAAAATTTAAATCATGGAATTCCACCAAGTAATGTCAATAAAAAATATAAATCAAATCAATTCTTATAACATTAATGAAATAATAATAATAATGTAGTATTATTATTAATTAAATTCTTATTGTAAAGTTGTCTTTAGCATCGGTTGCGATTGGTCTATCCTTAAAAATGCCGTGCGCTGTACAGGGAGGAAATGTATAATCGGTTTTCATTATATCGCGGTTTCTCAGCTTAATATAGAGATAGAATATAAGATTGCAAGTACTTACTTGTCCACATATCCGGAGCCTGGACTATTTGGCAGTAGGACATGGTGTGCGCCGTCAGCAGAGAATTGTGTGTGAAGCTCTTCTCGCACACTGTACAAGTGTAGGGTTTCTCTCCCGTGTGAATTCTCATATGAACCTGAACAGAAAACATTACATTTCGTTAGTACGGACATCTGCCCGCCAGCACAGAAAGCAGAAGTAGAAACATTATATGAAGTTCATAAGTAATGAAGTATTTAGAAGAAACCTAGTTATGAAGAGGAGTATTTTTATTCAACGCTTTTTAACTTGGAGCGAAAATGTCAGCTTTCAGAAAGAACTGAGCCCCATTTAACAGCATGAAGGCTGTTCGAATGACGGATGTTTACTCTGTAAAAACTACATTCTGCTCTAATTTCATTCAGCTCACCTTAAGACTTCCTTTCCCTGCAAACTTCTTGTTACAAACATCACAAATATAGGGCTTTTCTCCCGTATGGGAGCGCATATGTCCAGTTAGGTGACCCGCGCTTGTAAAACCTGAAATTATAACAAGCATCGAGTGAAAAACAATATTATATTATTATACACAATATTATTCCTTCCCAGTAGGGTGGTTTCAGACTGGAACAAATTGCCAGGCCTAGTTGTCCACTCCACTACGGTCAACCAGTTCAAAAAACCGTTTAGATGCAGAAGGCAGACAAGAAGCAGTACAAAAGATATAGGCGTACCAGCAAAAGCTGCCTGCCTAATAATAATAACATATTAGATATTATTGATATCCCAACAGAGACAGAGAAACTCTGGAAACGAATGTGGGTTGTCTAGGCGTTTACAGGGCTTATGACCTGTCATTGGCTGGGTAAAGTGGCCACTTGACGTACTACAACATTCCCCATTTTGCCCATCATCTGATAACCATATATGACAAATTTTGGAACTACTATATATATTGAAATCGTCTTCGTCGTTCCGCTTTACAGAATTTTTCTATGCTGGTGTCATCTGTTGAGAAGATTGCAAAGCATTTTTTTGGGCAATAATCTTTTATTAGTGTAGGTAAGGCCCTACCGAGCTTTATTATTTACGCTAGAAGACGCCTGAAGATGTCTCTCCAATTTTTTATTTTGCTTTATATTTTTAACCAGTAAATCTTTTAAAACACTAACTAACTAACCATCACGCCATTTTCCCGAAGGGGTAGGCAGAGAGGATAGAACGCCACACCACTCTGTCCTGGCATACTTCTCTTGCTTCCTCCACATTCATACATCTTCTCATGCACGCACGTCGATTATTCCGACTTCTTACATGCCCACTTTCAAGCACTTGTTTTGTCACTTTTAAACAACATTTTCTTTTAATGAATTTAAGGCCACTTAACCCAGCCAATGACAGGTCATACATAAGCCCTGTAAACGCCTAGATAACCCACATTCGTTTCCATAGTTTCTCTGTCTCTGTTGGGATATCAATAATATCTGATATCAGCCCACCATGGGTATAATCCAGTTTATTTGTCTACAAGTATTAGTATTCATTTAAAAAAAAAGTTGTTTAATAATATATTCTTTTATTATTATGGGGGTACAGTAGCAGTTTTAAGCTGATGCGTGTATATAAAATGTACTGGGTTTAACTAACTAGCATCATGCCATCTCGCCTAAGGCAGATAGGATAGAATGCCACTCTGTCTGGCACACTTCCCTTGTTTCCTCCACATTTTCATGACTCTTACATATGCACGCCAATGAGGAAATCCACTGCAACCCGGAATTGAATTTTAAAAATGCTTTCGTGTAGACGCGAATATTAAAAACTTTTGAAGTGGGATGAAATATCCCAAAAACGCACTCAAAATAAATAAAAAAATGTTGAAAATAGCATTCATTTAAAAATCTTAAACAATGACGTCACTCCTTGTATCTTAGTGTAGTGTTTCCTGTTTCGGTTTTTAAATCCCCGTAGCCACATTTCAAGAAAGTGGACCGCGTTCCATGGCATTTTAATATGGAATACAATCTGAATACAATCTTCTATCGCAAAACAAGATGGCCGCCAGTCAGTCTCCCTAGAACAGCTGTTAACAGTATATCTAACAGTTGAGTTGACGGTATATTATCTATGCTAGATCCGGCCGTCCGTCTTGCGTCAGTTTGCATAGATTTTTGTCAGTTTTTTTACTGGCTGGAGAAATACCACCTACCGCTGCGCCGTTAGCCACCTGTTTTATGACATAACTCCTGCAAAAATGACGCACTTAGTACATAGTAATATTTGACGCGGTATTTTAAATGTGCAACTTTAAAAAATTGTATCTTCATCAATAACTTTAGTTAGATAGATAGTAAGTTTTATAGAAAAAAAATACTTAAGAAAACAGTGGATTCCCTCATTATTTTGACATTTCTCCACTTTAAGTGTGAGGAGGTAATGAAGAGAGCCACCTTTGTTGCACACGGAGCACACGTGCGGCCTCTCCCCCGAGTGGATGTGCTGGTGAACCTGCAGCCCCTCCTGGCGTGTGAACACCTTGGAACACGTCCCGCACTGGTACGGCCGCTCGCCGCTGTGCACACGCTGGTGTATTGCTAGTGTGTTCGCCCCTGAAAAGCAAACTTTATAAATACTAACATATCGTCGGTATACCGCAAGAAGTCATGTAACCAATTCTTGTTTTTCCAAAGTTTCTATGCCATCTGCAATAATGATGTAAATTGGAAAGATTATTAGCTAATTTTTCGTTGTAGATTAAATAAAATGTTAAAAAGTATTATTATGATAAGAAATTTAAAAAAAAAAATTTGATGACTTCTGGCAAAATTCATGAGTTGTGGAAACACAATAATTATTTTATGAAATGGTATGAATTGCAGCAATAAAAAGGACATTCCCGTTCAGCAAAAATACATTTTACATACATACATAAATATTACTACAATATTTTAAGTTATATGTTATATGTAATGTACATATAATATTTCTAACTAACTAACCATCACGCCATTTCAGGGCAGAGAGGATAGAACGCCACACCACTCTGTCCTGGCATACTTCTCGCTTCCTCCACATTCATACATCTTCTCATGCATGCACGTCGATTATTCCGACTTCTTACATGCCCACTTTCAAGCACTTGTTTTACTTGATCATGCCATGTCTTTCTCGGCCTTCCTCGATTTCTACATCCAGGCACAGTCGCATCATATATTTTTTTTTTAGCCGTTCTTTCATCATCCATTCACTCCACATGACCGAACCAACGTGAAAGACCTTTCTTAATTTTGTTGATAATGCTTATCTCAGCCTTACATTCTGCTCTAATTTCAACATTAGTGCACCTATCATACATATGGAACCTAATGTTTACTACTTAAATTTATTCTGTTGACCAAAATTAGTGTTTTTCAAAGTAAAAAAAACAATTATTAACAACTTCTTCTAAAGTGAACTACACAACCTGGAACACTACAACTACAGGTATAAAAATTTCGATAAAATAACAAGGAACTAGTTCAAAATAACACTTCTCTTAAAATTCTAAAATCCGAACATTATAACTAACGAAGCTGCATAGTTCTGAAAGTATTTTGATTGAAGACAATCTATTGGTCGAAATTTGTTAAGAATATATGTGCGCTATTGGTCGAATGTCAGTTGATAAATTACTAGGGTGACCATTGCCTTAGAAATAAAAAATATTAAATATGTCAGTTGATGCACAAACCCGTTCAAAATCGAAGAAGACTGAAGAAGGAGATTTATTTACCAAATTATCAGCTTATATAAATATACAGCTGGAGAAAATGAAAAAAGAAATAATGGACAAATTGGATAAAGAAATAAATGAAGTCAAAATATCTAATGAATTTGTTTGTGAAAAATATGATGAAATAATTAAAAATCTCCAGAATTTAAATGAAATCAAAAGCTCGGTCAATGACCTCCAACAAGAAGTTAAGAAAAAGGGAGCAATAATCAAAAGCTTGGAGGTCCGAGTTGCTGAGATGGAACAAAAACAATTATCAGACCACATCGAAATCACGGGAATGAAAGAAGAAGAATTGGAAAACACCGAGAAAAAGGTTATTGAATTTCTAAAATAAATTGGCGCTAAAGTGGGGCCTGAAGATCTTTTGTCTGTCACAAGGAAGTATGATAGGAGACCAAACCACCCAAAAAAAATATACATCCAAACAAAAAATGAATGTATCAAAAATGAAATTTTTAGCAACCAAGAAGAAATTAAATGAAATAAGACTATCCCAAAAATCAGATATCTTCATAGGGGAAGTTATTACACCGTACTTCAAAGAACTATTATGGAAAGCAAAAAACAAAGCCAAACAAACACATTATCAGTATACATGGATAAAAAACGGCAAATTTTTATGAAAAAGGAAAATGGGGCTAAAGGAGTTTAAAATTAATCACGAGGAAGATCTTCTTCATATCTAATTCCGATATAACCTAAATATTCAAAAAAAACAATATGGCTTTAGAAATCTTAGAAAAAAATGACCATATTAAAACAAGCAAATTTTACACTGAAATAAAAGTGTGATATAGAATCCTGTAGAAAATTTTTAAACCAAGAAAAGTCATTCAAAATCTTAAACCAAAACATAAGGAGCATCCAGAAAAACTTTGATGAATTTACTATTGTTTTAAAAACACTAAATATGAACATTGATGTTGTAATTCTCACAGAGTGCTGGATTTCAAAAGATTACTCTCCTAAACACATTGAAAACTACTTACCTTATCACACAAGAAATAATCCCAAACATATTATAACCATATATGCATAGACAAGCAAATTTTACTCAACCAATAATGTACATAGAATCCTGAAATAAATTTCTAAATAAAGAAAAATCATTCAAGATTTTAAATCAAAACATAAGAAGCATACAGAAAAACTTCGATGAATTTACTATTGTTTTGATGATCCTGAAACCATGGTCACCACATAAAAATTAACTTAATATCGAATTAAAGTATCGTATTAAAGTGTGCTCAAGACTCAAGATATTGCAACAATAATTGTCATAATATATTTGAACCTCATCTACCTACCATTTTGGTGATAGTATTAGTGAGTGACATTGATCAAGTGTGTGTAAATTAATATTGTTTAACTTGTTATATTTTTTGTAAATAATGTCGACCAAGAAAAAAAAAAAAAAAAAAAAACATTAGCTTGTAAAATGCTTTCCTCAGCACGGGGTCCCCCAGTGAGGAATGCATTGAAAATAACAATATGACGTCTTAAAAACTGCAATGTACTAAATAAATAAATAAAATAAATAATAGTTTTACCACACATTCGCCTGAGAGATCGCATTTCAACTGCATTCAATCTACTTTCATCCTTTTATATTTGTTGATGAAATAAATAAGTAAATATAAAAAAGGCCCGTTAACAGTAATTCTTGTTCAAGACACAAACCTGCAAACGCTCTCCCGCAGATCTGACAAGCAAACGGCTTTTCTCCAGTGTGCGTTCTCATGTGGACTGTTACGTAACCTGAAATCATGGAAATTTCACCTATTAACATGGTGACTATCAATAGTCCATTTCTGATATGTCAATGTTTTTTCTATGGACTTTTTAAACGAGATATCAGTGTTCAAATATCGACATGGCAGTCGAGGTGTTAATGAACTTTTAACCAATCATTTAATGAAATCCTTGACTGGCAAGTAAGAAATTTTCCAGGATTTATTTTAGTACACTAAATAAATAAATAAAGTTAGTACCTCTTTGAGAGAATCTCTTTGGACATACTGGACACATGTACGGTTTTTCTCCCGTGTGGACGCGAAGGTGTTTCTCCAAGTTACACTGCTGGGTGAACCCCTTGTTGCATATCTTGCATATAAATGGCTTCTCTCCGGTATGGCTCCTAAATACCAAACTTATTACATTGGGAAGGACGAGAGGTGAACATGTATCCAACTATTTAGCCTTAATAAAATTATAATTAATAACTAACGGCTGCTCTCCTGACAGCATTAGAGATTTTGGTGTAATATATATAAAATAACACTCTTATTAAGCAGTTTATGTTACTAAACTAACCATCACGCCATTTCCCGTAGGGATAAGCAGAAAGGATAGAACGCCATACCACTCTGTCCTGACAGACTTCCTTTGCTTCCTCTACATTTATATATCTTCTCAAGTACTTGGTCATGCCATGTCTTTCTCGGCCTTCCTCGGCTTCTACATCCAGGCGCACTTGCATTTAAACTTCTTTTAGCCGTTCTTTCATCACTCATTCGCTCCACATGACCAAACCATCGTAAGAGCCCTTTTTTAATTTTGTCGATAATGCTTATCTCAGCCTTGCACTCTGCTCTAATTTCGACATTTGTACACCTATCATACATAGTCTTACCACACATTCGCCTGAGAGATCGCATTTCAACAGCATTCAGTCTACTTTCATCCTTCTTTTTCCAACACCACGCTTCACTACCATACATAAGGGTTGGTACCAGAACTCTGTTGTGTACTGCCAATTTTGCTTCTTTCGATAAGTTCTTATTTGCCACTATTGATTTCAAGGCACCATTAACTCTGTTTCCGGCACTAACCCTTCTCTCAATGTCCTTATCCACGTTTCCGTCTCTTGTAAACATACTTTCCAAATATACAAATTCTTCAGTTAAGCAGTTTATGTAATGAAAGTAAATACCTTAGATGGATTCTCAGTGAGCGCATCTCCACATATTGCTTGTGACAGAACTTGCAAGAGAGCAGTTTGTTCCCCGTGTGATATTTGCTGTGTTTAGATAGAGATGTCGCCCATTTAAAGCTTCGGCCTGCAAAAACAAACTACATATTGTAAGATCGTACAATTTGCATCTCCAAGAATCAATTTCAGTTAGTTAAAGAGTGTTGGCGGACTGCATTTATACTGGTTCTGATTAAAAGATTTCTTCCTTGATGTTCTTATATTTTCCAAGATATTACAATTTATACTTTATGCCAATAACGCGGCTAACTTGCAAGGCTAATAGTTGTTATTTGATCAAAATTGAAGAAGAGAAATAATTTGACCACCCCAAAGTGCGGTGAAAAGCCAAAAATAAAAGAAGAAGAAATAATTTGACATGACATTTGCTTTAAAACTAGCACCCTAAACTTAGTTACGAAGCGAAGTTATACACAGGCAACAGTGTTGCTAGTAATAAAAAAAATGGTTTCCCTATAAAATGAACAACGCAAGTACCCGACTAATAAAAATTCCTAACAAGGAGGTTTTGGCATTAATCACCACGATTGCATTGCTGGTTGGTGATACTTCCAAAAAATTTACAAATGGATACAAGAAAAAACAGGAGTGTTAGATATTATGCAAAAAAGGTTGTGTTGGAATAGCGACCTATAACGGAGCAAAGAAATGTCAGAAGACCAAAAACAAGGTGGTCGGATGATATAAAGAACAAGAAGTACAGTGGCGGTGCGTGCCCCCAAATTCCCTAGTGCTACGTACCACAGACACTGCAGAGGTGCGGCTTGCCCTGCACGTTCCTCAGCTCGCCGGTGTGCTTCTTCTTGTGCTTGGTGAGGTTGCTGCTCTCCGCGAACGTCTTGTGGCACACGTTGCACGAGTGTGGCTTCACGTCCTGGTGCGTCTTCATGTGCCTGCGCAGGGCGCGCACCACCGGAAACATCTTGCCGCACACGCTGCACTTTAGGTCATATTCGTGCCTGGCATTGTGGATCTGTATACAAGATAAATTATGCAACTATTGCTTTATAGAAACCATCTAAAAAAATTTACTTCACTACAGTAGTGGCGAACTGTCAGTTTTTATTTTTTTATCTTACTTTTCCACAAAAAATTAAAACCTTACTTTGCGGCCACGTTTTGTGTGCACAGCTAACTTGGTCCTATGCTATAATTGATTTATTTGTTTATTTTATTGTTTTTACGCCCATAGGGCTTTTACATAGATATTTTTAAATGATTACACAGTAGGTAGCTATTCATTACCACCAGAGATGGCATCCACACTGTTCCTTAAAATGCACTAGATTTGTGTTTAAAAACATCAATATTGTTAGTATACTTGTTAGCCAGTGCGTGCATTCTTCGTATCGGTGAGTTAGCACTGTAATTGGTCGATGATTGGCTACAGTAAAATAGTGCATTACTATGGGTAACTCGACCAGGCACTCGTATACTAATTAAATTTGTTAGTTGACAACAATCAAACAGATTTTAATACTTTGAATAGAAAGAGCAAATCATTTAATATTCTCCTATTTTCTAATGTTTGTATATTCAAAAAGTTACAATTTATGTTTACAATGGGAATATTTAATTTAAAATTTATGTTGGACTCTTTCAATGTTCTTTACGTGAACCCTGTAATAAGGAGACCAAATGACCGAGTTATATTCAAGCTGCTTCTTACTAAAGCAATATACAAAATTTTCATCATTTTCATAGATTTGAATTTTTTTATTGTCCTCAGTAAAAATCCCAATGTTCTCATACTTTTATTAACTATGTTTTGAATATGATTAACGAATGCATGCTATAAGCATGAATGTTGTTTCCCCTCTGTAATGGGCTTGAAAACTAAAATTTGATGTGAATGCACAAAGACAAAACGGAGAATCCCACAACCATCAGTGCAATCGGTTCTTAAATCGGATAATTATTAAGCGAGATACAATCATTTATACTTTTTATTCCCCATACGATCGGTGACATCACCGATCGCCTATCATACAAAATCTTTACAAAAATAAAACTTTAAATTATTGTATCTCTGTTATTAATTGTCCGATGTTCTAGTAATTTTTTGTTGAATTTGTCTGAATTCACAGAAAATTGGTTTGCAAGACCATTATTTGGTCTCCTGTAGCTCAATCACAGATAACTATCGACGTAGTTAAAAACGCTAACGATTTGAGCGATCACAATGACATACCGTTCAATACCGCGATCGCTGAGCCGAGCATTGGTGATCTGAGCCGAGCGGAGCCGATCTACGCTATATCGCGGCCGTACGTCAAACGTCAAATCATCGCGCTTGTCGGATTTTTATTATGTCGACTGCTTTTCTCAATATTTGGGTTGCCGAAAACCGGCTAAATTATAATAAAGATTGAATGAAGATTTGTGCGAATAAGATATATCTCGGGAAATGGCTCGCGACTAGTATGCGCTCGTTTAATAATCCCGATCGATAACTTTTAACGCGTGTTCCATTGTGATCGCGAAAAACGTTAAACATCCATGGGTAAGAAATCGTTATCACGTCGCTTATTACCGAGTCAGTACTGATCTGTGATCGAGCAACAGGCCTGTTGAGGTGGTAATAACAACTTTAATTATAAATTAAATAAACAAAATTGTGATTATTGCACTGTACAAGAATTTCCAAGCCTAAACAAAATTTTATTGATGTAAATATGAAATGTAATTTTACCTTTAGGTCTAGTTCGGTGTTAAACAACTCTTCACAAACTGGACATTTGAATTTGAACATCAATTCAGAGGACGTGAAGGAGTTCAATAGTCGTATCTCTTTCTCTTCTGCGAAAAGAAAATACAGAATTTTATTAGACTAACTTACTAACTAACCATCACGCCATTTCCCCGAAGTGGTAGGCAGAGAGGGTAGAACGCCACACCACTCTGTCCTGGCATACTTCTCTTGCTTCCTCCACATTCATACATCTTCTCATGCACGCACGTCGATTATTCCGACTTCTTACATGCCCACTTTCAAGCACTTGTTTTACTTGATCATGCCATGTCTTTCTCGGCCTTCCTCGATTTCTACATCCAGGCACAGTCGCATCATATATTTTTTTAGCTGTTCTTTCATCATCCATTCGCTCTACATGACCGAACCATCGTAAAAGACCTTTCTTAATTTTGTCGATTATGCTTATCTCAACCTTGCACTCTGCTCTAATTTCGACATTTGTACACCTATCATACATAGTCTTACCACACATTCGCCTGAGAGATCGCATTCCAACTGCATTCAATCTACTTTCATCCTTCTTTTTCCAACACCACGCTTCACTACCATACATAAGGGTTGGTACCAAAACTCCATTATGAACTGCCAATTTAGCCTCTTTTGATAAGCGCTTATTAGATACTACCGACTTTAAGGCACCATTAATTCTGTTACCGGCACTAACCCTCCTTTCAACGTCCTTGTCCATATTTCCATCACTAGTGAACATGCTTCCCAGATATACAAATTCTTCCACCCGTTTCAAGCTATCGCCTTTACTACATTCTTACACGTCATATTTTCATTTCTTTCAAAAACCATCACATTCGACTTTTCCACATTCATTAACAGATCACTCTCCTTGCACACATCGTAAACCTTTGTAACCAAGGACTGCAATTCTTCTTCGCTATCAGCAAGAAGCACTGCGTCATCAATTAATTTTATTAGTTTGAAGCCAAACGCGATGTAGATTATTAGACAAATATGATTCACAGTTTTGTTGAACTATGTATACCTACTCCCGTCATGGAAAAAATCCAGATTCGTGTGAAGTATTTGAACACACTCAAAATGTTGTAATCTATGAGTATGAGGACCCCCTACCTTCATCGCTGATGACTCTGGCCGTCCCGTCGCTGCATATCTCGATGATCTTCAGGTCCTGCGTCCGGTTGTTGCTGATGATGATGGTCTGCTGGCCCTCGGTGCCCCGCTTGTCCCCCTTGATGTTGATCTCCATGCCGGACTTGTCCTCGGAGATCAGATCATTGCTTTCGCCGTTTATTGTATCCAAAGGGATGTAGCTCTCTGTAAAGATATTGTTTTTGTAAGTGGAAACATGGATTAGAAATTCTTCCCTTAGAATATCATCGCGAGTACGTTTCCATTTTTTATATAAATTAACAATAATTGACATAATTCAATAGAGAAAATATTTGGGTACCTTCTATGTTTTCCAGAGAGAGTTCTGATTTCATATCGAATGAGCCGATTTCAATACAAGCTGAAAAGAAATTAAGCAGTTTTAGGATCATTTTATTATTTTTGAAACTCGTTTATACTTTTCTTACATATTTAGATTCATAACCAACCATTCAGAGCTGCGGGACGTGGACCTGACTTGGGAAGATTCACGGGAATTGGCGGCCAATCGCTTGGCTTGGAGGCAGTTTGTGGAATTCATATACTCCACATAAGGAGCTAATATGATATGATAATTATGATGACATAACCGTGTATCTGGTTTTTTTCTTTAAAATAAAATATAATATATACAAGTACCTTCTGGCTGTTCATCATTTTCCATAAACATGTCTCCATTGTTATAATTTTCAACAAGTTCGCTATTAATACGCTCTCTAACTCTTGCCTAGAAACAAAAAGAAATCAAGTTATAAAATTAAGCGATTAAACAATGAAAAATTATTTTGAGATTAAAAAACTGTCTATAAAAACATAATTGATAAACATTTTGTTAAACGTGTCCAAATCCTTGTAGACAATACTGAGTTATACCTATGACTGGCGCCTGTCAATAATTATTGATATCTCAACAGTGATAGAGAATATTTGGAAATGGCAATATTTGGATATCTAGTTCACAGGGCTTATTAAGAATAGCTTGGTATTGGCTAATTAAGATATTTCCGTTTCGAATATAAAAATGAACAATGAAGTTTTAAGAAACACCACGATTGTATAGAGCAATGATCTGGGTGCTTAGAATAAACAAACATTGTGATGGAATTCATCATTTGGTATGAAAAATACCATTGCCAGCGAAGAAATTGACGTATGCTAATGGCAACAATTTTTCCATACAAAGTGACGAATTCTATGTCCCTGCGAGATGTACTAGAGCTAGACTGCCGTATTACTGTGTCAATGCATCGACTGATGCTCACTTTTACTCACCAATATTTTATATAAAATAATAAACTCTTACTATGATGTCCCTAGTATAATAGAATTGATTAATTTTAGAGTGCCTTCCGTAAATACCAGGTGTAAGTTCTTGTTTCATTGTCCTGGGGTCAACATCTAACCAACACCGTAACTCGACTATACCACGATTACATTCATTAGGCAATAAATATGAGAGAGACTGCTGATATTATATATTAAACACTCTGCAAAACTATAAGCGCTCAATGTTAAAACCAATTTATGGCAGCTCGATCAAGTAATCTCGAATTGTGATTTCCTTTTTATTCACTTTTTTACACATATGTATTTTGTAACTTTTTACAACTTGTTTTTGAAGTAGTTTATTCATCTTAATACCCAAATTTATTCATTGTAATGTAACTTAATAAATGTACTTTTGATGCAATGTAAATTAATGTAATTGTAATGTAACTTAATAAATGTATTTTGATGCAATGTAAATGCCATCAGGCGTATATGTGCTAATAAATAAATAAATAGACTGCAACACCTAGGCAACAAGTATAGTGAGGTAGCCGTGAAGTTGCCAAAATACAGAACTCTATTGTAATTATACAAACTTATTAAAGTTGATGTCTTTGAGTTATGTATAAATAAATACTAACCTGGAACTCCTCGCTGACAAATGCCCTGATGATTCTCTCGCTGGTTTCGCTCATCTTCTTGAAGGCAAATGATCTGCTGATCGCGATGACACACTGTTTACACAGCAAATTAGGTAAACCGTCATCTTCCTGTACCTGGAAGATGACATTACATCATCAGATAAAATAAGATATTCCTGAGGCCAGCATCACAAATTTTGGAGTTTTCAAAATGCAATTACAGATTTATTGACAGCCATAAGGCTACGAAAAAATTATCATATTGCGGGCTTACAGCGAAAACCTACCATGTGCTAAAAGTGAGTACTAATAAATACATTTGTCCTCGGAAATGTATTTTATACATTGTGTTGTGCACTTAATTGGTGTTATACAGGTTAATTTTTTAGTCAGTTAATTTCAATATCCAATCCTATTTCAATAAAAAAACATGTACTTTCTCAAATAAAAAAAAGAAAAGTGCACCCAAATGATTCCACAGAAACAGTAGAAGACTTGGTCACCCTAGGCGGAGCGTCCGTCCGCCCCCCCCCCCTCTTCGTCGCACTTACCCTTATGCTCCACGCATGAACTCAGATGACCAGCTGTGAGTAGGGTGTGCGTAATTTGTAAAAATTATTAGGACTAAAAATAATCGTAAAAATATAAAAGTAGTACATGTTTTTTATTGAAATGGGTTCTATTAACAATACTGAATTCAGGGTTTTTTTTTGTTAACTGACTAAAAATTAACCTGTATACATAGCTTGAAATATTAATTTCAATTTATTGAACCTACATAGCTTTGTGTGTTGTAACGTTGAGGCTGTGAGGCTTACCTGATTTGCTCATCATCCTCTAACGCTCACCAGCATGGCTCAATCAGTTAACAAGAGACTCACAAAAATTTATAGAAGTAAGCAAGGATTGTAATACCACAGAGTTCAGAATATAAATAAAACAAGGATACAGAATTTCAGTGTGTGTAATGAAAAATAAGTAAGTTTACAAGGTCAAGATAATGTGCTAGGCACGGTAAGTATATAGGTTATAATTTTGACAAGATATAATAAAGAGATAATTACAAATATAGGTTGCAAACTTAAGTAATGAATCCATCCATCGAATCATTCATACTGGAATTTACAAATAAAAAATGTTGTACCATCGAAGATTAAAGAAAATGCAGTCTAGTCTTTAGATGAATGAAGTAAATTGGAGGTTAAGAATTTAATTTTACGTAGTGGTGAAATTTTGAAGAGAGGTGAAGAATCCATGTATCGTAAGTGTGCCTTGTCCACATCAGGACATGCACGAGGTGAAGCTTTGTAAATCAGTCTTTTGAAGCATCAATTATAAGTATAACCTCACACGTGGTCCGGAAATTTCACGTGTGAGAGATGACAGATATTGGATAATATCTGCATTATGGAATGTACCGGTCAGCGTGTGACACTCGGTAACTAGCTCCTAGACAGCGATCCGTGTCTAGGCCATTTTAAATTATAATATTATGTCAATACATATTTGGAGTAGGGAAGTATATAAAGGAAGTATATAAAAGGAAGTATAAAAGAAAAGGGCATTAGACGAATTCGCCATAATGCCCTCGGTTTTTAGGTCGGGACGGCCTGTACAAAAAATAGCGACATCCGCACGCCATGACAGTTGCTTTGGAAGGGAATCATAGACAAAAGTTTCCGCGCGAGATTTCATTTACCATAGAGCAGATTCTTTGGCAATGAAATAAGGCGGAATAACGGGGTCAAAAGTTAAATTGCTATTTTTAATAAGTTAAAGGAGAGTTAGGAATGTCATTCTCACGATAGGCGTGAGAATAACATGACAGTGTATAGCATTTAAAATATAAATAAATAATCAATATTCAATTCCCCGGTTAACAGGGTATCAATATTAGTGAATACGTGAATTCAGTTGAATAAGTGTTCATACCCGCATGTTGGTAATAGCCATCAGCATCTCGTCCAGGAAGGACCCGTAGAGAGGCTGCATGGTACCCTTCTTCCCTAGGCAGGCTCTGCATATTTCGTCCAGCTTCAGGGGGTTGGACAGGTACACGTCCATAGACAATTCCATTTCAACCTGAAAGTGAGACCAAGTCTTGGCTTAAGACCACGATGATACAAGTTAAAAACCATTAAAGACAATATTAACAAATTATTGTTGGTATAAACAACATTTTGAGTAAATATTAAATAGTAAATATTAACAAGAATATTAAAAATATTTCAAATCTGTCAAAAACACAACTCGCAGGTGGATTATTCTGTACAAACTTAGAATATATATACAAGTTTCAAAAATTTGTCATACATGGTTGTCAGATGATGGGCGGAATGGGGAATGTTGTAATACATCAAGTGGCCACTTAAGCCAGCCAATGACAGGTCATAAGCCCTGTAAACGCCTAGATAACCCACATTCGTTTCCCGAGTTTCTCTGTCTCTGTTGAGATATCAATAATATCTAACATTTTGAGTGTCCAAATACTACTAGTACTACTTTCCCTGTGCACCCAATGGTGCATAGGGCACTGCATTCGCACACCAAGTGCAGTGTATCTTGATAATTTTATTACCTGAAGGGAAGAAGATCAGTCTTACACTTCAGTAATATCATTCTAAGGTACACAATGAAAGCCCCACCCTTTCCCTAGACTGTTTTAAAGACTATCGAGTCTTTTTTCAGTCCAGCACAACTCTACTGATTTTTAAAAGCTAATTTGTGAAATTTATTAGATTCAGTTTTAACTGGAAAAGCGGGAGAAAAGAAGGTTATATACACAACCAAATGCTTTCATTGCCCCTATCACTGTCTCGGCTCTAAGATTGTCATAAACACATTCACCCCAACCTGCTTAAGGAGATTGCCCAAATTTACAGTGATGGGGATATTAGTAATTCTACCCCTTTTTAGTCGTTAGTTACAACTACCTTCTGCCCAATCGCAGCCTCCCGCCTACCACGCCCAGAGATGACGCGGCAGCAACCCCGGCTGAGTAGATTAGGCTAAGTAATCAACTAATTGGTCGTAACATAGCAAATTGATAATTTCAACACAAGTCTTGACAGATAAGGTTTCTATCGATTTGTAATTAGTATTTGGGCATCATCGAACGCATTCCATTGTACAATTATAAATAAGAATAATATTTTCTCGTTTTAAACAATAAAATTCTTTAAAAACCACCACAAATTATGGTATTAGATAAAAAAGCTTCTTACACCGAAATCATGTCAAATGAGCAAATCGTACGGTAAGTTCAAACATTGCATGAATTTCGAATAGGTAAATATGGTAAATTTCTAGGTTGTGTTTCTATTTTAGGTGTGTTTTAGTCGTTTTAAATAAAAATATAAATAGTAAACATAATACATAACCTACTTGTTAAGATGAATCTGTACGCAACTGTCAAAAATCACGAAACGAAACAACCTCGAAGATAAAAAAAATTGACATAAGAAAATCATAGATAATGTTTCGTTACATTTTTTTATGAACTGTAGTGATGTAATATAACAAAACCAAACTCTTATTAGGTACCTACCTACGTACTTAATATTTATCAAGATATTATAAGTAGGTAGGTAATAAAAAATTCAAGGCGCAGTTTTCAATAAACTATACCTAAATATGCAGGTAGGTACTCCCAAAAAAAAATCTAACAT